>LOJH01015713.1:14810-38078 GCA_001685095.1 Ellobius talpinus | reverse complement strand
TTTCGGGGTATAAGCTAGCCGTGTGGGAGCCGGGCGGGACGAAAAACAGGCCCACCGCTCCTTATCACTACAATTGAGGTCTATTGAAATTGTTTATCTGGTCTTGATTTAACTTTGGTATGTGGTACCTATGAAAAAATTGTCTATTTCTTTTAGATTTTCCAATTTTGTGTAGTACATGTTTTTGAAATATGACCCAGTAAGTCTCTGAATTTTCTCAGTATCTGTTGTTATATCCCCCTTTTTGTTTCAGATTTTGTTAATTCAGGTATTCTTTCTCTTCCTTTTCGTTGGTTTGGATAGGGATTTGTCTACCTTGTTGATTTCCTCAAAGAACCAACTCTTTGTTTCATTGATTCCTTGCACTGTTCTCTTTGTTTCTATTTTATTTATTTCAACCCTGAGTTTGGTTATTTCTTGTCATCTACTCTTCTTGGGTGTGTTTTCTTCTTTTTATTCTAGAGCTTTCAGGTGTGCTGTTATTAGCTAGTGTGAGATTTCTCCAAATTCTTTATGTAGACAGTACTGTGTATTTTCCTCTTGGCATTGATTTAATGGTGTCCCATAAGTTTGAGTATGTTATGCATTCATTTTCATTAAATTCTAGGAAGACTTAATTTCTTTATTTTTTTCTATGACCCAGTGATAATTCAGTTGAGAGTTATTTAGTTTCCAAGAGTTTCTAGGCTTTATGTGTTTTGTGTTGTTGTTGAACTCCAACTTCAATCTATGGTGATTGGATAAGATACAGGGTGTTATTCCATTTTTTTTGTATCTGTTGAGATTTGCTTTGTGACCCAGTCTGTGGTCAATTTTAGAGAAGGTTCCATGAAATGCTGAGGAGGTATATTCTTTTGTGTTTGGGTAAATTATTCTGTTAATATCTAAGTCCACTTGAGTCATAACATCTGTTAGTTCCCTTATATTTTTGTTTAGTTTCTGTCTGGCATAACTGTTCATTGGTGTGAGTGGGGCATTGAAGTCTCCCACTATTAATGTGTGAGGTTTGATATGTGATTTAAACTTTAGTAATGTTTCTTTTATAAGTGTGGGTACCCTTGTATTTGGTGCATAGCTGATCAGAATTGAGAGTTCATCTTGATGTATTTGTCCTTTGATGAATATGAAATGTCCTTCTCTATCTCTTTTGATTAATTTTAGTTTGCAGTCTATTTTGTTAGATATTAGGAAAGATACACTGGCTTGCTTCTTAGGTCCATTTGATTAGAAAACTTTTTCCCAATCCTTTACTCTCTCCTTGAAGTCGAGATGTATTTCTTGTATGCTGCAGAAGAATGAATACTGTTTTCAGATCCATTCTATTAGCTTGTGTATTTTTTAGTAGTGAATTTAGTCCATTGATAATATTAAGAGATGTTAATGACCAATGATTATTAATTCCTGTTATTGTTTTGTTTTTTGTGGTAGTGTGTGTGTGTTTTTCCTTCTTTGTGTTTTGCTGGTGTGATGTTATCTATTGCCTGTGTTTTTGTGGGTGCAGCTAACTTTCTTGGGTTGCATGTTCTGTTGCTGAATTGTAGTCTTACACTGGAGTTTTTGCATCTGTTCTCCCAAATGGTGTGGGTTGTACCTGTGCCTGTGGAGTCTGCTAGAGCTGCAGGGAAGAGTTGGCCACAGGCTGATGATGAGGTGGGTGGGGTTGGGCAGTAGAGTGGGTCTTGGGGGAACATAATTCAGTGGGTGCCGGCAGTGGTGGTGCAGCCTACAGGCCGGTCTTTCAACTGCTGGCTTCTGGGGACTGCCAAAGTAGATCTGTCTTAAAATTGGAAGTTCGTACCCTTTGATTACCAGCTTCCAATTTTCCCACCCCGCTCCAGCTTCTAGCAGTTACCTTTCTTCACTATTTTTGTTTGACTGGTTTAGATTCCATATATAATTAGAAATTTTTCTTTCTGCATTTGGTTTATTTCATATAGCATAATGACCTTTGATTTGCTATGCTGCAGATAGGACTTTCTTCTTTTGTAAGACTGCATAATATTCCTTCGTTATATGCCAGTCACCATTACCTGCTCATCTGTCATTCGTTTCCCTGTTTTGATTCACAAAGAGTGCTTCATTGAGCACAAGGGGCCTGACACATCTTCAGGACGCTAATTTAATTGCAGGAAAGCTGGAAATAAAAATTTAAATGTCAAAACAATCCAGAGAAGAAATGTGAGGAAGGAAACAGAAATGAATATTTATTTTTGGAGATTGTCTCATGTATCCAGTCTCATACATCCCACCCAATTCTGATTGGCTATATAGATGAGATTGACCTTTACTTCAGATCCTCCAGCCTCCACTTCTCTAGTGCTGGCATACTAGTTCTGTGATACTGAAGTTCTGAATGCTATGAATATTCATAGACACCACTGTTTTTCAGCTGCCTAGATGACTCATCAGTCAAAGGTGCTTGCCACTAAGCTGATGACCTGAGTTCAATTCCCAGAGCCCACATGGTGGGAAGAGAGAACCAATTTCCACAACTTGTTCTCTGACCTGCAAACATGTGCCATGTTGTGTGCATACCTGAACACACACACACACACACAGACATAAGTTTTTTTTTTAAATTAAACTTTAACAATCTATATACCCTTTGTTTAAAATTATTTTGTTATGGTTCTGCTTTCTGAAAACTTCTATGATTATTCAAGACTAAATTCTTCATTTCTGTGATGCCATAATCATTTTTGAAACATGATTTCATGTATCCTAAGCTAGCCTTGTATCCTAGAGTGGCCTAGAGCTTGCTGCGTATCTGAGGACGACCTTGGGATGGCAGGAGTGTATCACCACACCTGCACTGATGCACTGCTGGGGTCACACCTTGAGCATCATGCACATGCACATTGGACAAACACTTTACCAGCTGAGTCCCAGCCCCAGATTCCAGATTTTTTTAAATAAGAAATTTATTGGTGTGTACTAGGCTCTGACTGGTAACAGTTCACACAGATGCCTATGTAACTCCTTCTGTTGATTAATTTTTGCTGTTGTCTACTTAAGAAGAAATCTGGGAAAACTAAAATTGTTTCTTTGTAATTCAGTAATCACTTTGCCCTCTGCTATTCCTTTTGCTTACCACAAAATATGCATGTCATTCAATTATATTTCACAGGCCAAGTGTGTTATTTAACTTCTTTAGAATGCCTTTCAAATTTTTTTATTCCTATTAATTAAACTTGTTCTTAGACAATACACACCTGTCTACCATCCCTCTATAGCCCAAATTCCTCCCCCCATAGACTGCATTTTGATCTCAGGAAATACCACCCCTTTACACAGCATTAACACAGACCTTCTAAATCATATCATATTTTAGAATTCAACTTTAGAGTCTGATGAAACCTCTCAATGCTCTCTGATTTCATAGCCCATATAAATTCTGTGGGGTGGCAAAGGCGTCTGATCATTTTAGCTTCTGTCGTTCTAACTTTTAGTTGAGGCTATTGGGGTGGCCTGACAGACTTAGCCTGGAAATACCCAAATAACACTTCTACTTACTTCACCTGGGTTTTTTACTCCATTGTAAGCATATGGAGAGCATCACGTAGCTTCCTTAATTTGGAGTTTTAGAAACAGGTCCCTCTGTTATATGCTCTTTAGGGAATGCTGCGTAACCACCACCAGGCAAGACTGTCACTCTCTGGGATGTAGTAGGTCAGCTAGTTCCTGCTCTTTCTATTGCTTCTCAGTCTCCAGCAGAGCATAGTGGGCCACTCCATTTGTCCTTGTTCTTCCTGCATGCCCTCTTTACTCACCGTCCCCTAACACACGAGTTTCTCAGCTCCTCAGATTCTCAGTCTGTAACACAAGACAGGCCAGAAGTCACTACTCTAGAGAATATTCACTCTCCTCCCAACACACATACTTTGAAGACCTTCACTGAGAAGCCAAATAAAATGTAAAAGTAGCCTCATGCTACCTGGATATCTCTAAACACTCTAATAACTTCTGTACTCAGAACTGTTCATTAATCCCCATTATTCATCAGTAGATGAAGACAATTATATTTACTGGGACTGGATCTAATGAGAAGCAGTTTGCATTGCTCAGAAAACGTACTAGAATTCAGAATTTTAATATCATATGCCATTATTTCTGGTTATTATACTATTTTAGTAACTGAGAGAATCTACAACAAAAAGTGAAGATGCATGGACTCTAAATTATTTTTATAATAAATTCTAATATTTTGTTTGCACAACTTTAGATTATTTGATCTTTCAGTCAGTGTGTATGGTGCTGCAATTTGATTGTTTGTGTGTTTTGTTTGTTTTGTTTTCTGTTGTGTATTTAGTTCGAGCAGTAAACCCCAGGATCAGCAATCTCACTGCTGCAGCCGCTGAGACGTATGCCAATATCAGTTGGGAATATGAGGGACCAGAGCATGTGAAGTTTTATGTTGAATATGGTGTAGCAGGCAGTAAGACATGATTTATTACACGGCTTTCAATTTGGGGGACACATTTTAGGAGACTAAGAATAATGTTTAGGATTTACCATGGGCAACATTGAAAAATAACTTGATTTCACCAAGAGAATCAGCATCCTTAGAATAAAGTTACAGTGAACTTCAAGCTTCTGTTTCATATATAAATACAAATACAAATACAGAAGCTCACTGCATGTTATTTTTCATAGCAGAGCACTTAACACTGGTTCTGTAAATATAACATGTAGACAAAACTAATAACATTTAAGTACACATAAGACAACTTTCTTTTTTCAATCTAGAATTTCTAGTAGTAGAAATCAAGCTGAAAGGAAAGAATTCGTTTTACCCAAATTAACCCAGCAAAATTTTATAGTAAATGAAAGAAAATTAAAACTGTAAACGCATCTGTTTGGTCTTGCTGTTTTGTGTATTCCCGAGTCAGCTCTCTGTTCGCATATAGCATGTCTCCTGGAAGGTGCAGGCGGGCTGAGTTTCCAGTGACCCATGAGAACCCACCCTTCTCTCAGTGCAGTGGGCTTTGCATGTCACAGGCTGAACGGCCAATGAATGCTTACACAAACATCTGACGAAATGCTCGACACCATTCAACTTCCTGTTCAGGCTTTTATCAGGCAAATATATGCTTTTGCAAACAACCATCCCTTCGGAAAAATCAGTACTTGGGAAATGTTGAATCCGTAACTTGAATAGAAAAGGCATTTAAATTTACCTAAAGATTCATCTTACGAATCTTTATAAACATTTCTCATAGTTCACTGTAGCTGCTTAATTTGTCATAGTTCTTGATGCAAATATCTTGGGCGAAACTCAGCCATTTCGTGAGGCAAGAGCAGGTGAGGCAGTATTCTTTGTATCAAAAATATTAATGGTCATGATGGGATTTGTGCATTTGTTTGCACACTAGGTGTCCAATAGGTTTCTCTTTGACAGTATTTTCACTTAGCTCCTCATTTTAAGTGATTTATTTGACACAATTAGATCTTTAATAATCTAGAATGATACATTTAATCACACTGGGTTTTTAATCTTAGACAATTTTCCTTTCGTGAAGAATTAAGTAACTTCTGGTCCTTGAAATGTTCAAATTTGTTTTTTGTTTGTTTTTGTTTTTGCAAAATTTCCGTAGGCAAAGAAGAATGGAGGAAGGAACTTGTAAATGGTTCTCGAAGCTTCTTTGGGTTAAAGGGTCTCATGCCAGGAACAGCATACAAAGTTCGAGTTGGTGCAGAGGGGGACTCTGGTTTTGTGAGTTCAGAGGATGTGTTTGAGACAGGCCCAGGTGAGGCACACACCACACCAGTTCTGGCTCATGCTCAGAAGTAGAAGACGGACAGACACCCTAGTCAGAGGCTGGTTCGGGTGGAGCTCGCAGGGCTGTGAATGTTATGTGTGGGGCACTGTTGGGTTGGGAGTTTGCATTTGTTTAGCTTCTTTCATTAAATGAATTACAAAATGGGAAGATCCCCCCTTTCAACTACCTTATTGACCAAAACCATTTAAAAGACTGAAGTGTAGTTTTCACTTACATTATTTAGATAATTCAATTTTTAATAATTTCCATATTTAAAATTTACCTGAATTAAATTGACATTAATGTATGAAATACTTTTCAGGTTGGAATTATATCTAAGAGAGTAAGAATTCTTTATATCACAATGGACTATAACCCAGCAGAACCCTCCAACTTGGTTAGATGATCAATACAGTGTTACTAAGTTTATACAAAAGAAATTCTATAAATCTGGTATTGTATTTTATTGCAAAAAGTTGCCTGTTTATATGTGTTTTAATTTTGTTAATTTTATTCAGAGTTTGCTAGAATGAAATCAAAGTTTTAAAAAGAAAATTTCATGTAAAATGTAAATAATAATAATAATAATAACTATTTGCTGCCAGTGTAGAAAATAATCTCCACTTTCTCAACTTGAAGAAGGGGCCATTTAGTGTGTGTTTATCCTATGGTTCATACATTCATCTTCTGATGAGTCATGTCACACATTATTGAGGATATATTACATACCTACACCTGTAGGAACCAAAGGCAAGATAGAGTGTTGTAGTTTAATTAACGAAACATCGTTTTTAAAGTCATTTCTTATCATTTAAAAATACTCACCCAAAAAAAGTTTTTAAAAGAGAAAGAAACCAAAGTTAGTACTAAATAATTTACCAAATAAGGCTTTCTAAAGATGCATCTGCTAAAGTCAGCATGTTTTAAGAAAATTCCTGTTATTTGGTTCCTTCTCTTTCCTATCCATTTACATACATAGTTTAGGAAAGGAATTAATTCTAAAAGGGGGCTCTGAACAACTCTATTCTGTAAGACTTCTGCTTGCTGTTACTGGTGACTGTTAATTTCAGATACGAGAAGCTAGAATAGGAATAAAATACAGAATTTAGTCAGCCTACTGCAAGTGCTTTTCTCATTCCATTCCTATAGCATCACCCTAAAGTGAGGACTGTGAGTGCCCACTTGCACCGCACGCCAGTCTTCAGAGACAGCTGCAGTACGGTAGATGAGAAGTCTGACCTTCCAGTCCCAGAGAGAGGCCCCAGTCACAGCCGCTGTACAAAGCTGCAGAGGCAAACCTCTAAAGGACCAGGTTGTCTCAGAAACAATGGATTCAATGAGCCTTCATACTTCTTTATTGTGCTTTTCTAAGGCTCTAAGGCCTGCATGTCCTCCCAAATTACAGATAAATTGAATTCACTTTCAAAATTAGCTCGCATCATGTTTGTCCTTTTGCAAGACCAAAGATGTCTCCTTTAAAAAATTTTTTTTTCCTCATTGGGAGATGTTTACCATCCCAGTGGCAAGTGCTAGTTTTATTCAAGATGAGTGAGTGGAACAAGAGGGACATGGGACATTATTGTACGCCACTGATAGTGTTGGGATGAGGCATGACCTTTTACCTACTCACTGACAACTAGAAAGAGCAGTTTTGATTAAGTTCTAGTAATGACCCAAAATAACAAATCCCCTTCTCCCAATGGGCAGTGCGCTGTCCTTAGGGTCATAAAATGTACTCCATGTAAACACTTTATCTGCTACTCTGACTGCCTCCCCGCACTAGGTTGATTCCTCAAAGTCTACGGCATCAATACTCAATAGGGAAGCAAACCATTTGGCCAAGTCTTGACTCTGTCCATGGGCTGTGATCCAGGAACCTCAGCTCAACTTTTCCTCCAGAGTTCTCGGTACATGGCATTATCTCCACCTTTGAAGTCTGTGTCTAGGATACCACTGCCTGTGCCAGGCAGCACACACTGAGACAGAACGCAGCAGGACCATGGGGAGGCTGGCGCTCTGCTCTATTCCTACCCCATCTCTCCCCAACACTGCCCTTCTGTCCTCCATCATGCGTCTTCCCTCAGTTGTGGAGCCCCTGTCTTACATCATCAGGGATTTAAGACAGATCCGTTCTTGGGCCCAACTCTTTTCTGTTGACTCTTCAGGCTCTTTTCGAGCTCGTTATTTCCATTTCTGGCTGTTTTAACTGGACAGGGCATTTCCATGCTTTGTTAATTCTTCATAAATAGTAATCATATGTCTCCCTCTGTGATTTGGAGGACCAAAGAACACTTTCCTCAGAGATATCCCACCATGCAGCACAGGCTATCCATGTCACAACAAACAAAATAAGAACAGCAAACTGTTCTGAAACTTCTAGGCATCAAGGCAAGCCTCCTCACTTCTCTGTCTTATTTTGTATTTGCGTACTCCTTATATGTGTTAGTTTAATTTATAACCTTGACAATATTTGAAACATATGTTTTAACTATAGAAATTCCAGATGAAAAGAAAATCCGCGCTCGCTTTCCAACTAATGCCCACCTATGTCAGTTGCCTTTCCCTTTGCTGTGACCTGACAGGATATAACTTAGGAAGGAAGGACTTATTTTGGTCAGTGTTTAAAGTCCAGTTTATCAAGGTGGTGACAGCATGGTGATGGGAGCAGCAAGTGCCTATTGCAGCAGGGCCTGAGGCTGCTTGCTCACAACTTGGCAGACCAGAATGCAGGCAGTTAGGATTGGGGGACAAGGCAATAAAACTCCAAGGCCCATCTGTGCTGACCCGCTTCCTTCAGCAAAATTTTACCTCCCAAAGATTTGAAAACCACCGAAAAGAGCAACAGCAGCTGGGGACCATGTGTTCAAACACTTGGGCCTGTGAGAGTCACTTCACAGTCAAACCCTTTTTTCCAAGAAGGAAAATGCCCTAGGTTTCACCTGTGTCTGTCTGTTTCTATGTATGTATGTATGAATGAATGAATGTATACACCTGCTTACTTGTTATGATTTGCTAGACTTAAGTAATAGATTGGAGAAATGCCAAGCACTCTTTTCTTTGATATAAAAGCAAAGATTCAAAGTTAACATGAAAATCTTTGGCCAGCTATCCAGGGAGCAGCCAGTTTTGCACAGCTACTCAGCAGTAGGTGCTGGGAAGCGGTTCAGTTGTGAAAGCCTCCATTTGTGGAAGGCAGTGTCAGCGCTAACTCTCGAGCATCTCACATTTTTATTCCATCAGTCTTATTTGATTTAATGAAAGATATAAATGCCGAAACTATTTATAACAATGCCATAATTCATTAAGCATCCCATAATCAAGGGCTCCCATGATTAGAATAACTTTTGTCATGTGGTTTGGGACTCAGTTTTGAATAAAAGTGTACAGAGGTCTTGTACAAATTGCAAAGACTGTTTTGCCAAAAAGAATTTAATTAATTTTTAAAATAATTTACCTGTTCTGGAACAGATTGTCCCTAAAGTAGTTTATTATATATTCAGACATTTCTAGATTTGGTGTCTGGACATATTTTCAGGAATGCATTATATCAGGACAGTTATAAAGTTTAGTAGCATGCTCACTAACTGAAGCTAGACAGGACAGATAGACATTAGGTCCCTTCCAACTCTTGGGAAATCTCTTGTTCTCACCCTCTCTGGCTTTGGGATTATCATAATTCCCATCTCAGGGGACTTTTGTGAGAATTAAAAGAGATCCTGCCTTCAGTACAATTCCTAGCATAGAAGAGTGGTCCAGGTTGTTAGCTGCTGTTGTCATCATCACTACCACCACTGCTACCACCATTATCATCACCACCCACCACTGACATCATCATCAGCACCGCTGACATCATCATCAGCACCACTGACATCATCATTAGCACCGCTGACATCATCATCAGCACCACTGACATCATCATCAGCACCGCTGACATCATCATCAGCACCACCACCACTGATATCATCATCATCACCCCACAGCCACCACCATTATCATCACCACCTACCACTGACATCATCAGCACCGCTGACATCATCATCAGTACCACCACCACTGATATCATCATCATCATCACCCACCACAGCCACCACTGACATCATCACCACCATTGACATCACCATCATCATCACCACCACTGCTACCACTATCATCATCACCACCACTGACATCAACATCATCACCACCCCACAGCCACCACCATCATCATTACCACCCACCACTGACATCATCATCATCACTACCCCCACAGCCACCACCATTATCATGCCACCAATGACATCATCACCACCACTGACATCATCATCATTACCACCACCACTGATGTCATCATCACCACTGCCACCACTGTGACATGTGTATTAAAGCCAGAGCTATCTATTACTCAAGTTCTACATGTGCCTGGTTACAATACAGCTCAAAAATCCTCTAAATAATGAGACACAGAGGGGCCATTTGGAAAAGGCTTTTGGCCTTCAGTTTATGTTCCAAATAATATATTTCCATTTCAATCGTATTTCTTAAACATGTCTCCAGACATTGTTTTACATTTCATTTCACACTTGATTTCAACCACCCTCCCACCGCCGCCTGTGGCAAAAATGAAACAATGAGATGCTACTTTGAGTGCCTATGGGAAACCTGGGTTTTGCTTATTTCCGCATCCAGAGACCATGCACATCTAACCCAATGGTGAAACTTTTTCAGAAGAAAATCAGATTAAAAACACACTAGAGGCATATGTATGGGTGCAGAAGAACAAAACATTTTATGTTGTTTATGGTTAAAAAGAAAAAGCAAAGGTCTTTAATAAAGGATTCATGCAAACGTATTTAAACCCATCTTCGTAGGTGTGTCTGAATAGCCACTGATGCTGCACTTTGTCCATTGTGGCTGACACTTTTTCATGCTACCTGAACCATTCTTATGGGCTTTGCATACTATGAGTAGCTGAATAAAAAGTTTCACATCATTTACTCAAACAGAATAGAGACATAAAGAATTATATCCATGTAAATTAGTATTTTCTCTTCAAACTGTACATTTATTCCAATAATGGTTCTATTGATCAAATATATTTTGAGATTTTTTTGGATAATAGAGCCCAGACAATAACAAATACTGATACTTTGAGAATAGATTTAATAGTCTCAGGATTTCCATTCAGAATGGAGGTGTTGTGTAAAATAACAATTCTGGTGTTCATCAATGGCTTTCTTGCATGGGCCATTTTCTTTTCTTTTCTTTTCTTTTCTTTCCGCCCCCCTCTCTCTTTGTTTTTCTAAGATTTCCAAACACTGAAAAAGAGCTTCATCCTTCCGCTGATATTTTAGTCTTCCAAGGTAGTTTCTTTTGAAGAGAAAATATTCCATTAGATATATGCATTCTGTTCTGTTTAATATTCAATTTTATATTCCTTTCATACATCATATCCATTTTATACCCCCAAATATTAGATTTTAATTGCCTTGAGAATGCAGTTCTACTGACAATGTGTAGCTACAGTAAGTGTGAACCTAGTGTTTATCAAGGTGTGGCAGCACTTAATCTCATTAACACTGGAATTTCTCTATTTCAATGTTTACAAAGTTTGAAAGGCTTTTCAAAGTTAAGTATGTAATTTCTCTCTGATGATTGACAGATTCCAATTTGGAATCCTGTGAAAAGTACATAAAGGCTCATATATTGTGGCAATTGTTTTTTAATGAAGAGACCAGCATGGAACTGACCTTGGCATTAACCCATTCATACTGATACCATTGGTTTGTTTTGCAGCGATGGCAAGCCGGCAAGTGGATATTGCGACCCAGGGCTGGTTCATAGGTCTAATGTGTGCCGTCGCCCTCCTCATCTTAATTTTGCTGATCGTTTGCTTCGTCAGAAGAAACAAGGGTGGTAAATATCCAGGTAAGAAGTATTCAAAATGTTTTCTAATGTTGCTGATTTATCTGCTAAACTGAAAAGAATAATGGAATTAGGAAAAGGCACAGCATATCTTAGAGCCATACGTTGAATTTCTTGGTCAAACCATTTTGACCCCTCTTTATATTGTGGAGACTATCATGGGTCCTAGGGTACATGAAGAAATACGTCAGTTAGTTCTCCAAGGAAGCCTGTTTCCATAGGACCTAAAAGGTTATAAAAACTGAAGTAGGACCTAATGTCACTTTACAGGAGAAGAAGGGGACAGCGTGTACAGTTTTCAGAATACAAGGACTGGTTGACATTGCATTATGGTCCCTGCAAGGTTGATGATTTCCTGTCTTCTTGACTTGACCATTTCATCCTATGATTAAAAACATTATTTTTTTAATACTACATAAGAGCATGTTTAAAAAAATGTTTGTTACCATCAATATGCTCATAAATAGACTGGAAAATATAGAAGAACCTCGAGAAACTTAAAAATAATTTCTTCATTGGGGAAAAAGACTGAAGTATCTCAATGTGTTAATAGACATTGATCTAGTAAATATCAAAGCCTACTCAAGGCCACATCAGAAGCATGTCTGCATGGTGTCTACGTATGTAGAGATTATCCTTCTTCTACATCTCAGCTCGCCCCTGCAAATACTAAACAAGGAAGTTCAGGATCAATGGGTAATTCTGTCACTTCAAACTTTTCAGTTAAAGAGAAGGAGGATGCTCATGCAGACCCTGAAATCCAGCCCATGAAGGAAGATGATGGAACATTTGGAGAATACAGGTGAGCCCTTGTTCCTTCTGGCCCTGCCTTCCCCGCGCCACTAGACACTACCCTCAGATACTAGCTGAGTTCTGAGAACAGAACTGAATGAGTGGCAGACCCCGCCTGACAGTTATTAATTTAGAAACAAGCCCATGTCAATATATCCTCCTTCTTGATTAAAATATTGTGACTAAAAGCTTGTCATTAAAACATAGGCATCCTTGTAAAAAATATTTTCATTGTTGTCTCGTCATGTGTTTAGGATCAGAATATATTCCATCTTCTGTCTTTTCCAGAAACATGAGCTGTGCTATTCAGTCTAGGATTGTCACTGTGTTGCAGTGAGAACACAAAGAATCCTGCACAGCTTACAGTGAGAGGGAAACATGCATTTATAAAACCAGCATTAGCGGGACTGCCCTCTGCTTCTGTTTCACTTTAGTTTTGAGTCTGAATCTCATTATGTAGTTCAGGCAAGCCTGGGATTCAGTACGTAGGCCAGGCTGACTCCAGACTCATAACCCTACTACCTCAGTCTTGTAGGTGCTTCAAGGGAAAGAGAAAGTGGATGTAAATGTGTGTGCTGGGGACCAAATCCAGAGCTTTGCATAGACTAGGCAAGTACTCTACTTCTGAACTACATACTCATCCCCAAGACTTTTTAATCTCAGAGTTATAAAAGCTTTTTCTTAAATAAGACCCATCCCCCTGACCTTTAGTTCATAAAATAGGCTGTTTTAGAAGCTGTTAATTATTAAGAACTGTCACTGCCATTCATGAAGAACATTAACTCAATGAATGCCAATTCTACAATCTTAATTTAACACCATATTAAGAAAAGCATCTAGCACAATCTGTCTACCTTCTTTTAATTCTCATTACACAAAACTATTCTTGCCTTGATACTTCATGTCTTTCACAAAGAGGAATGATTACTTTAGATATCATTAAAAACAGAGTAAGTTTTATCATGTATTTAATACCCTGAAATAACTCTATTTATGGAATACCTTTTATAACTTAGTTTTTTGGTGACATAAAATGTAATCTTCTAAATATACATGAAGCTCATATTGTGGCTATTTTAATAGAAGAAAATACTTTTGGGTGAAATAAAAAATTCACTATTGTGATCGCCTTTGTAGATAGATATTTGCATCAGGTACTACCTGCCTCTGTAACTCATTTTTGGTATTCCCTTGTCAGTATTATTCATAAGGGGACCACAGCCAATGACAACATAGGAAATGTAAAATGGATTCAGAAAATCCCTATATTTCATTATGAGTTTTCATCACAGTGTCCATGCAGGTGTGAGCTTGTTGGGCCTCCAGTGTCTCAGCACCTACACTGCTCCCCTCCTCAACAGAAAGAGCCGATGCTTTCTCAAAGCTCTCAGAATTTCTGTAGTTAAAAATACCATAACAGTGTCTTGCAAGGGTTATGGTGATGCCAGGTATTGGGCCTGGAACAGAAATGGTTTGCAAACCTAAGACAGCACTCACCTACGATGACCAGTTTTCCATAGTGCACGAGAGCAGCCCCCGGTGTGCATAGCCCCTGGCAGCTGCGTCTCACTCTGTAAGAGTAAAATCTTCGCGGTGTAACTCACTTTTCTACCTGTTTCTCCCACGCACAGGTGAGCTGACACTAATTAAAGGACATCCTTGTAATGTTTATGTGACTATGACCTCATACAGGCTATGCACACCATTTCCTTGTTTATTGATATGAAGCTACATCTTCAATATAGAAAAAATACATTTGCATGAATTAGAAATAAGCCATTGTACTTCATACATTCTTCACATTCTGATGGATTCATATTCTTATCATGCTTAAGCATATGTGGCAATATACTGCTCATTTCAAAGCCCTCAAAATATCAGTTTAATATTATATTAATGTGAAGCCAAGATCCGGGACAATGTGACTTTGGGTGACTATGCTAACACCACTAAACCTTGATTTAAGTAAGGGTTGTGGCTTATGAACTAGCTTGGAATCAAGAGGCTATTAATTTTTCTTTCAACTTATTCATTGCCTCTGATTCATTTATGATACCTAATTTATATCCTTCTCAATTTTCATCATGTAGACAAAATTTCTAGCATCCGAACATCTTCAGAGGTTTCTTTTCTAGTGCTGTGCTCTCTATGAATGAGCTGACAGCTTCCAACATGGTTCTGTTTTCGGAGCAGTACATAGCAAGTGTCTGGCTCATATCTTCATAGTCATGACTTGATTTACATCTACTGGCTCTCATTTTTTTGTCTCAGCATCAATTCATATATGTGCTATGTTTGTGAAGCGTTTTCAGATGGCTGTCTTTGGCTTTTGCCAAAGTTTCTCAGGATATAGAGACTTTCCGTTTGGGCCTATTGAATAGAAGCCCAATAGATACGTAGACAAAAACCCTTGTTGCTCATCTAATGACATTAATCCTGGAGAAGCCAAAGGAAATAAAGTTCTGATAGATGTCTTCAACTCAAAGCACAACTCAGAGGTGTGATTTTTGAATGAATTTTCAAGTTCGTGAATCATTCATGTGAAATTGCATCTCCCAGATTCCAGGCCGTTGTTGTCAATGGGACCTTGGCCTTAAGCATTCAGATATTTCCTCAGGTTTATTCCCTTTGGTTCTTTCCATTTAGGCCCTTTCAATCTGAGAGTCATAATTAATGAAAACGGTTCCAACTATTCATGGAGAATTATTTGTTGTAATGGTACATTTGAGTGTTATTCTTTTCCCTAAATCACTGGGGTCCTTTCTCTACTTTGCACCTGCTAGAAGTTTTGAGCTCTGTATTTCTTATTGAATCTTAGTCTCCAGTATTCTGAAAAAGAACTATAATGCTAGTCTCTTGCTGACACACAATTAGTACTATTGTCAAAATGTAAGTTGATTCCATTTGTGTTTCACATATTCTCTAGCCTGAGGATGGAACAATTCTACCTGGTTGGCTCCAAACCAGAGAAAATGTTGTAGTGCAAAGAGGGACAGAACTCCCATAATGGCCAAATCTGATTTTTTTCCATATACTGTATCCCCATACCCTCACTCAAACACCCATCCCTAAGAAACTACCCTCTCTCAGAAGCCTGCAGCTTTCTTTGTTTGTCTCTTTAATTATACAGACAGTAGGATCTGCATCCTTACTAGCATATAGAAAAATCAAAGAAACAGTGCAGCCAACTATGTAAGTATTTCCTTATTCTTTAGATGCATTCTCTTTGAAAACAAGAGTGAGCCTAGGTTATAAACTGCCTGTGCTGTGTGATTTACTGCCCAAATGGAGGATTTCGCTATGGGAATCTTGTCATTCGTGTGGCCACAGCCCTGTTGCCAGCTTGCTAACTCTTTCTCAAAGCCTGGCTGATACAAACCATGCTGTTTCATTTGTTACATACTTCAAGCTTATCTTGCTCACAAATATGAACTGGATGTAAGAAAATAATGATGAACTTTGAAAGTGTGCCAGCACAAGGTTTGAATGCATGGATGTCAATAACACTGTTGTATAATTTGATCATAGTAGGATGGTTGCTGCAAGAAAATCTTATGGAATTATTAGACTTATTTACGGTTGCTTGTTTTTATTTTGGTAAACATTTCATGGATGTGAACCAAGCACCACAGGGAAAGAAATGAATGAACTCCCTAAAATGTATTCTCTGTATGAAAGAATGAAAAAATATAAGCCAATGCTTTGTCTGCTACTATAAAATTAAGAAGGAATGAAAAAAATTAATGTTAGAATTCTAAAGCATATATGAAATATTCTTGGTCTCTTCTATTGTAATTTTAACATAAGTTTAAATGGATTCATTAACCTAAATTAAATAATGGATGTTTCTAGAGTGTATACTATAGACCTTAGAAAAATGGAGCACAGTAGAATTTGGCCCCTCATTGGGAGTTTATAATCTAGTGACGGATATAGAGAACTACCAACGACTTGATGGGTGTGGAAAGTGTCATTGCTTTTTCTCATCATATTGCTTGAAACTCCTGGGTAATTTTTATTAGTAGTGCTGAAAACAGCCAGATGTGGTAGCCCATGTCTGTATTCCTAGCACTTGGGCAGCAAAGCCAGGAATATGAGAAGTTCAAGATCGTCTTCAATTACATAGCAAAGCTGAGAATGTTAGGCCAGCCTGGGCTACATAGGACCCTGTCTCCAACAACATAAAGGAGGGAGAGGATGAGTAAAAAGAAGAGGGAGAGAAAGAAGAGGAGACAAGACCATCCTTACCATTATTTATGATTCCAAGCAGAACAGTTCAGCAATGGCCATCAAGGATTCTGTTTACTATAGTTTTCACGTAGGCATCCTTAACAAGATTAATAGAAATGCTTCCCTTTTCTAGCATATTGAAGTTTTCTTCATGATGAGTGTTGAACTCATTGAAATCTACTGTGATGATAATGGTTTTACTTTCTTTATACAAAAGTAAAAAAATGGTAAATTTCATAAACTGTATTTTCAGTCTAAGTCAAACTTGCATTCCTAAACTTGATTCAACTTGGATATGCTATTTTATCTCTTCAGTTGACTACATTTGACTTGCTGTAAGTTCAGGTCTCCTTGTCTAAGTTCATGAGTTGCATCCGCCTATAGCTTGACTTTTTTGTGGCATTTTTGTTGTTTTTACATAACATTGTCATCAAAAAGTCTCACAACATTATTACAGAGTGGTGCTTCTGACATGAACAAGCTTTAACAAGTGCAAGTCAAACTTTGGATCTTTTTCTGAGCATGCTCTGCAGAACAGTGAACGGGAGTAATGCCAAGCTTCTGGTTTCTTCCAGACATCCTCGTGCCATCATCTTCCTTGTTGCTCTGTAACTAATCCATCAGGAAGTCCTCCTTTCTCTTATTTCCAAAATACGACCACAATCTGAGCACTTTGTATAACCTTCCACCCTGGTCCAAACTAGAGCCATCTATCTCTCTCCTGAATGATGGAAATAATCTCATGACTCTACTGCAGAGCTTTGCAGACTCATCCTTTTAAAGAGCCCCTGGCCAATGTTCTAGATTTTGTAGCCCACATAGTCTTAGCTGGAACTCTGCAATTCTACTGATGTAGCAGAAAGGGAGCCAGGAGCATCAGCAGTAAAGAAGTCACACGTGGGTGTGGCTCCAGTTTGCAGGAGTTTGTCAACCCCTCCTCTCAAGGGCAGGCTACTGTCAACATTGGATGACAGAGTTCATGCTTTTAGAGTAATATGGGTCAGACTGCAGTTCTCACCCATGGAAACACCCCCAGGGCCTCCATCTCTTAAACAGAGACTTGTCAGTGTCCATGGAACGCTGGAGTGCATCTCCTACCTCCAACTACTCTCTTTCTCACTCACTCATTCAATTCCAACCACAGCAAGAGCCTTGCTGTTTCTAGAACATGCCAGGCCTGCCCTGCCACAGATCATCTGTGCTGCTTGATGCTTTTGCCATAATTGATCTTGCTCTAGTCATCCACAGGGCTAACTTAGCTCTTAGACCCTTGATCAGATGGTGCTTTTGAACAAGACCTTCCCTGGATAGCTTCTGTCAACCCTGCCTCCTCTTCCCTAGCTCCTTCTGTCTCTTTACTCAACTCTCGATTCTCTGCAGTACTGATAATTTGGCATAATGAATTTTCCTTACCATGTTGGTTATGAACTGCACTTTACCCCACTGGTTATAAGGTCAGCATTTTAGTCTGGGTTGCTTGTTTCTATATCCCCAGAGCCAGAATGACATCTGCCTTAGAGTAGGTACTTAGTGAATGTTAGATGGAGGGAAGACTGGATCAAAAAAAAAAATGACTCAATGAGCATCTTCCTATAATGTATTCCTGGGCTGTTATTTCTTCTAAGTAGAGTAATAAGTGAAACTCAGGTGGCAAAATGCTGCTTATCATTGAACTCTTTAGGGGCATACACATTAGAGGTATTCAAGCAAAGTACAGAAGTTCACAGCTAAATCTCAAAGATGTCATGTAAGCTGCTTTTATAATAAGTTGGGTTTTGTGGGTGTTATATCCTCTGTAATGCTCCCCTTAACAGGCCACCTCAATGATCTCTGATGTCACCAAGTTGTGAAGATTGTTCAGATGGCAATGTGTACTTGTATATTAACTGAACAGGTCATTTTTGATAGCACATGAAGGTTTGACATGTTTTTCTTGGAGAGAAAAATAAGAGATTGCTAACAGAAAGTATTGCCAATTGAGACAGACTTATTTATCTTTAAATCTTGGTAGCTTGACTAGGAAAAAAAATCAGTCTTGTTAACAATGATCTTAGCACCAGTTTCTGTTAAAACACTGAAGTTACGGTGATCCCTTTGCCACATCAAGTACATCAGGGCTCTTAGACAAGTAAGAGCCTATTTCACACAGTTTTTGGCTATTTTTTCCCAAATGTTACCTGTTAAGGAGTCAGTCACTGTACCTATGTATATGAGCCTATTAGGGGATGATCTTAAATTCAGTGACATATGTGGCCATGTTTGTGGACATTCTTAAACACAATAAACACTCTTTTGCTTTCAGAAGTTGTGCTTAAGGGTTCAGCAACGAAATAAGCAAAATAATAATAGGCTCCCATAATGCTTTGGTGAAGTATAAGCCTTCAACCCCCTAGTGTGTGCATAGCACAGAAGAGAGGTGAGAAACTAGTTAAACAGAAGACAGGACATATTTGTTTTTGTGAGTTTAGAAGCACTCACACCCTTTAGTGTTTGGGAACATGCTGCTTACGGTTCAAATATAGTGCTTTTAACGTACAGTGTTTATCTTTCCAAATTAATAAATCTTTACCCATTGACCAAAAATTCTTCAGAAAAAAATATTGTGACCTAGCCATATAAGGATTGTGCTTTTCTTCTTAGGCTGTTCTCATTTGTTTCCTCTGCCTCCTTTTAATGGATTTCTAGGTCTTTTGAAAGGTAAGGTGGAAGTTCACGAATCTGGCCTGCACTCAATAACAAAATTATTCAAACTGCAGGGTTTTGCTTCTCCTTCTGGCTTAGGAAAAAACAATCCATGTTTCACATGTAACCAAAATCATGTTCCATTCACATCCAAGGAATCAGAGATGTTCTACAGTTTAGCGCACTAACTGGCCACTGTCCTGAGCTCCATCCCGCTCCTCTGAATTGAAACAGTGATGGGTTTCTGTTATCCTTAAACCTCCCGCTTTTAATGCTTGTGATTGCTCCCAGATTGCCCTCCAATCAGGCACCGGAATCTCTCATTTAAATTAGCCCGCACAAGCGAAAAAGCCATCTTCTCCGCTGCAGACCATGATCCAACCATCTCTGTGAGTGCCTGACCGCCATCTCAGTAGAGCCCTCGCCTCTGGAGTCCACCTGGCAGTTAGATTTGGCCGGAGCTCAGGACTCCATATGCTTTTTCATAATTCGCATGCACGATCTGTAAAAAAACAAGGTGCTTCGCCTCCATGCCAGTCTTACCAAAATGTTTTCTGTTTTCTTTTTCTCTTTTTCCCAGCGATGCAGAAGATCACAAGCCTTTGAAAAAAGGAAGCCGAACACCTTCAGACAGGACTGTGAAAAAGGAAGATAGTGACGATAGCCTGGTTGACTATGGAGAGGGGGTGAATGGCCAGTTCAATGAGGATGGCTCCTTTATTGGCCAATACAGTGGTAAGAAAGAGAAAGAACCAGCTGAGGGAAATGAGAGCTCAGAGGCCCCTTCACCGGTCAACGCCATGAACTCCTTTGTTTAGGGCTTTAGGCTCTGCGTCAATGTCCCATTTCTCTGGAATGTCTTTGCTGAGCTCTTCTCATCTTTCTCAGCCTATGGACATGTGGGTAGAAAAGATGTTTTCTGCTGTCTGTGAGTATTATGAGAGCGAAGCAAGAACACAACCCAGTCACGTGATACGTTAATGTGAACTGGGGTGCAACGCACATACTTTTGTTGTTGTTCAGGGTGGGTTTTCTCAATTTCCTTGGAACTGATTAAAAAAAAACAATCCAACATCATCCACAGCTCACATCATTCCCCGTGTGGGATACAGCTCAATAAGCTGCATGAAACATGCTGCACAGAGGACACACTGCGGATGTGATGGCGACATGGTCAGGTACTTAGTGACACTATCCTCAGCTGAACCCTAAATATGAATTCCGTTGTTGTTGTGGAGAGTGTTCCTGTAGCGTTCTCTAGAGCTCCAATGTCTCTGTGGACATTGTTGTGAAACTCGTGACTATGTCTAGCTGTTATTAGTCTTTTGGGGAGACTGTTAGGAACAGTGTGTACAGTATATACTTCCTACGTGAATTAATTATGACCGACACATCTGCTGATGCTCACCAAGGCTCCGTCACCTGTTCTTTGCTCCTGTTACTTCCTAGGCTTCTTAACCTTCCAGGTTACAGTGGCAGTGTCCCACTTCTTACGCTCTCTGTGTCCAGTCGTTTGGGGGCATAAACATGACATTTTGTGATCCCTTCTGGCGTTTGTGCCACACTGAAAGAACCGAAGACAAAACTCTCAAGTTAGATTTCAGATCTTAGTTTAGAAAATGCAGGCCGAGCCACGTGCAGTGCCTTCAGACACTCAGCGTCACCTGACGCCTGCACTCTAGATGGGCCAATCTGAGCAGCTCCATCCTGTGCGACTGCTGTTGGTAGGGAGTAACTTTAAAAAGGTATTGGCAATGAGAACCGAAATGCTGGAAAGCTGGGGAAGCAAAAACAAGTTTATAGGCTTTCCCCTATAAATATCAAAAGCAAAGAAAGCTTTGTCATCAGCTGGAGAACATGATGGGCCTGTGGTCTTTTGTTGTTTCTAGCCAAACAAGCTATATTGAAAAAGAAAAATGCTGAGGTTGAAAATGGATGGAAAAACACATGATTCTAGAACTAAAACACACAACAGCATGCGAACAGAGATTCCAGTATACCTATATGAGCTTCCAAACTGCAGCACTCAACAATGTATGTGCAAACTGCAACAGGCACACTCCAGAATCTGCAAAATCTGGCAAGCGCTTAATTAGGCCAGCAGTCAAAGGGATTATAGCTGCAGTCTAAAGAATAAATGCATATCCTACCATAGTCATAGACGGTGTGTATGAGATGACTTACCTCCAATATAAAAATCTATGAAAACCTATGGTTGAAGGAATGCTCAAATTCACTTGCCAATAAATTGCTTTCTCATAACTTGCATCAAGTTTAATTTTAAGTAAAGCTTTTTCTATGTAGATATTCTGTTGAATTTGTAAATATACAGAAAGTGTAGATGCTATACGCTTAGAGGTGTTACGTGCAAATAAACACGCAAGCAATGTTTGTGTTCTGCTGTGTGAGAAACAAGCTCATTAATTAATGCAGTGTGAGGGTGTGAAAACAGCAAATGCCTACTTTGGGTTTTTCTCCCTCTTCTTTTTGCTGTAAAACTGAAATCATGAGCTATTTTATCCACTGTATTAGACAGTTTCTGACTCCTCAGCATTTTGCCGATGGAGTACAGTAGGATTTGTTACCCGGCACCTTTGATGTATACAGGTAAAACTTGCTTTAAAGTGATCCCTAAATGAAGTGGCCCTAAATACTCTCGTGGCCTCACATTTACTATCCCAAACCAGCCTTTCAGTCGGAAATACAAAGAATAAGACAGGCTTGCCTAGACACCAGAAAGCACAGAGACTAAAGTTACTTCAGTGTTTTCAGAGAAAAATAAATACATGTGTAGTCTCTGTTCTTCCAGCCAGAGATGCTAAATGTCTCTGTGCATGAAGAAGTCACTTCTACAGATCATTACAGACTTGTATTCAAAATTAAATGTGGTTTTAACATCCCGCCCTCTTTTGAACTCTGCCGTGTTCCCAGTGGAGTGGGAATGACCAGGTGTAACTAGTGATCATCTGTGCACAGAGCAAGAACATGTGACCAGATTGCCATCAGAAAGTGACTATCGTTGAGTTTTAGTTCCATCAAACCTGTATTTTCAAAGGTTTTGAAGAAATTTTGAATTTTTTGCTTTATTTTTTTTAAAGGCCTAGGACATTATCACAAAACTAAATATAAGAATTAATAAAACAGTGTAATCCAGACTTTTTAATGAAAGATGAGTGGCTAAGCAAAAAGAGATAGCTCCAGTCTTTTGAGAAAAGGAAATGAAATAACATTGTGTTCTTTCTTAAAAATGCCCAATTGCTGGTGCCCAGTCAGTGATGACCAGCCCATTCCACCAGCTCAGACCTCCTCCTGCCTCAAGCACAACTTGTATTTTGTAACATGGTTGCTTGGTGAGAGAGTTTGAACACTCCTACATATTACAAATATGTCATCCACTTTCCTCTTGCCACCTTCATTCTTTTGTCTCCGAGCTGTATAGGTGTGCGAATAGCCCAAGCTTAGTAATTAACAACATTCCATTACCTGCCCTAGTCCCAGACCCCTGGTCCCAGCACTACACTCAGGAGACTTGCCTTGCCCTCTTGGTTATTTAGATAGCACAGAGCTATCTAGTAGAGCTCAGAATTCCTCCTACAGAAGCCACGTGCATGGCTCACTCAGATCCTCCTTTCTCTGTGCGCCAGATTAACAAACCACAGGCACACCTGCACTCTGCAGCATGACAGGGCTCTGTGGCAACAGGGGCTGTAAAAGAATAAGCATAGCTTCAGAAAGATCTGGTAGTTATAAAGCGGTATAAACCATTTTGTTCGGGTGGTTTTAACGACTTTTGAAATGAGGGGAGTCCAGGAACTCAGGGATTCTTATCTATGGAATGCATCGCCCCTCTCGAGACGTTTCCACCGCTGACCACCAGAGGGCGCGCCTTGCTTTATTCTGCACA
>LOJH01015712.1:23352-40395 GCA_001685095.1 Ellobius talpinus | reverse complement strand
TGTGCTCTGTGTGGATGTGCATGTGTGCTCTGTGTAGATGTGCACGTGTGTTCTGTGTGGATGTGCATGTGTGCTCTCTGTGTGGATGTGCACGTGTGCTCTCCATGGATGTGCATGTGTGCTCTGTGTGGATGTGCACGTGTGCTCTCCATGGATGTGCATGTGTGCTCTGTGTGTGGATGTACATGTGTGTTCTGTGTGGATAGGCATGTAAGCTCTGTGCGCCCATTGTGTCCAGACAGCACTAGGTCACTCAAACTGCCAGATGAGTTTGTGGTGCTGGTAAAGAAGTATCTCATTGTGTTGGGGTCATTTCTATAGCCCATTCTGATAGACAGTTTTCTTGTAGGAACTTTTTGCTATAATGTAGGGAGAATCAAATGTGAAGAACAGGAATTCAGAGGATGAGAAATGTTAGTTTTTCCCATTTAAGTAGATAGTCAACATTTTTCATTTTTGTGCAAGCACGCACGGTATCAGGCCTCACACATGCTAGGCAAGCACTCTGCCATTGCGCTGCATCCTCCACTCACTTCTTGCCTTGTATTTGGAGACAGGTTTGCACTAAACAGTTTAAGATGACCTTGAACTCACTCTGTAGGTCAGGCAGGCCTTGAATTTACTGTTCTCAGTCATTAATCTCCAGAGTGGCTGGGATTACAGGTCTACAGACAGACTTGGCTCATTCAATGGCTTATATAAATCCTTTGCAATATAAATCCCATGCCGCACAAAATTCCTCGATAGTGAATGTTCTTTTTTTAACTTTTGGAAGTGAATGTTTTTACCAAAAATATCCAACTTTTAATTCCAAACTGCACTTAGATGTCTTAATGTTTGCAAAACCCCTGTGCCTTCAGTCTAACATTTCACATGAACCTGGGTGTGTGTTTCTACAGTCTGTTTATATATGATAGCTTATGGTATAGAGGAACTTTAAACAGACCTGCAGATGCGTTTTGCAGAGCAGCTCATTTAGTAGGTAATGTATTGTCCAGAGTTTTTCTTTCTTTGGTTGTTGAGACTAAGTTCAACCAGAAAGGAAAATAGGCTTATCACTAGGAACAGGCTCAACTTCCTTAAAAGGCAATTGTTTCTTTTTTCCTTTGCTTCTCTGGAGAATTGGCTATGAACTGGGAATAGCTATCCTGTGACTCATGTGCAGAGTGGTGCTGCATCTATAGAGTTTCAGATCAAACGATAAAGAAACGAGCCTCAGTTAGACCATGTGGAACAAGAGTAACCTCCAAAAGGAAGTCCGTGGATGGCAGTTTCTTAACTCTTAGTTTGTCAGTACAATAAGCTGGCCCTTTAAGGAAAGAGCTAATCCAGATATTGGGTTAAGGTTTATATTTACCCTGTAAAGTCACTATATCTAATTTTTTTTTACTTAGCCAAAGTTATGATATGTAGAGTATACCAGAGAGTCATAGCTTAATCCTTATTCAAGTATTGCAAAGATAATTTAATTGTGATTTCGTCTGATTCACATATAAAATATTGGGAGGGGGAGGCTCACTTCGTAAAGTGCTTGCCAGGCGAGCATGAAGACTTGTGTTTGGATCCTCAGCACTCATGTAAGATGCCTGGTGTGGCAGTATGCACACGTGATCCTGGTGCTGGATAGGTGGAGAGCAGAGGACCCTCGCAGCTCCCTGGCCAGACCCAACTGGTGAGCACCAGGTTTGGTGAAAGTGTTTGTTTCAAGAAATCAGGTGGAGAGAGATCAAGGAAGGTACCTGGCATTGAGCTCTGGCATCCACATGTATGCATATATGTGCACGTGCATACACTCCTATGCATCCATACATCTCATGCTCCCACAATACATACATGCATGCATGCTCCCACAGTACATACATACACACTCATGAGCACACACACATACAGATATATTTTTGTACCAACCAGACTGCCCAGGCTATCGTTCAGACTATCATAAAAGTAGACATACATTTAAAAACTCTACAGCGGCATAGTGGCAACTAACAGGAACTCCCTCTCCCAGTTTAATTGCGTGGCTCCCAGTGACCAGTCTTTGAATGGAGACGCTGGCTCACTGGTGCACTCTTGGCAAGAGCTTCAGAAACTGAATTCTTATTCAATGAGACTTATGGGACACTTACTTTAAGTGAGAATAAATATAAGGCACTGACACAACCCAAAGGGCTGGCATATTGCAGCCACTCTGCCAAGCCTGGACAGAGCTTCCCAGCTCCCAGGCTTGCGCCATTGCCAACTATTTGAATTGATGAGAGCTAGATGTGGAGACAAAAATCTCTTTGTAAGCCTTGCACTTAGCTGTCTTCTGTCCTCATGTGCCCACTACCAAAGTAACTGAATGAGAAAGTTTATTCGTGTGAACCTTAATTTTTAAATCATTTGATGTCAGTAAGCATCAATTAAGGGATTATTATAAATTAAATAGGCTCCAGGGGATGTAAAGGTGAATATTACAGAGTTCTTCAACTCAAGAAGTTCACTGTGGTCCAGCAAGATGGCTCAGCAGGTAAAGGCACCTGCCTCCAAGGCTGACCATCTGAGTTCCCCAGCTCCTGAGTGGTGGAAAGAGGGAACCACTTCCTCCAAGTTGTCCTTTGACCTCTGCATGCATACTGTGGCACACAAGTGCACACACACACACAAAATAAATAAATGAAATACAGTTTTAAAAAGTGCTCACACCTTTGCAGAGGTAGGCAAACCCGGCCCTCATTCAGACATAAAAAGATTCTGTAAGTATAATCATGGAGCATGAGGTGGAGGACTTTGGGTACAGAAAGGGTAATTGAAAGAGACGATCTATAGGTTTTCTAGGAGAAATACATTGTTGGATGTTAAAATAGGGAAGGCATCCAACAGGGTGGATGAGAGGGTTACTCTAAGTGTTCTAGACAGCCACTTTCAAGTACTAAGCCTCAACTCGGCTAAGAGCCTAGAGGGCAGACATTTGTCACAAGATCAGAGGCTCTGCTTGCAGGGGTGGCTGAGGATAGGGAGCCGAAGCAATAGAGAGTTAGAAATCCCATCACTGAAGGGCTCACTGATCCTGCCAAGAAGTTGGAGTTCAGTAAAGGCAACAGGTATCCGATTACAAATATTTCTTTCTTTTTTGAGGAAGTCCTATGTAACCAAGGTGCTACTGGAACCCTGAGGGAGAGGTCAAATAGAGCAAAAGTCCTGGCATTTCTAGTCTTGCCCTTTTTATTACTTGAGCTTTATAAAGTTCAAATCAAGGTTCTCAGAGTTACGATTGATATGTGGGATGCATACGTGGGTGGATAGATGGGTGGGTTGGTGGATGGCTAGATCGTTCTTGGCTGTCCTGTCTTCACCCTTGTTCCTCTCAATCTGCAACTCTCCTCCCCTTTCACCTGGGACTTTTCTCCACTAGCCTGACTTGGCTCTGAGTATTTTTATAATGCTGTGTTCATATGGGTTCTTTAATACATGGTTCCACCATTATCTTTTTAGATGTTTCCCTTACTAACCTGAGAGCATTTGAGGGTTGTGATTGTACCTTCTCAGCTTCATAACCTGGCACCCATCAAATGCTTATAAGTAAATAAAGGAGTGAAGGTCAAAGGCCAACTCCCATGGGAAGCTTGTCTTTGTATGTTGGCATTACTTTTTATCCATTCAGTAATTTCAGCTAGCTATAAACAGTCTTGTTTTTTTATGCTTCTGTTATTCATTCTAACTCCCAAATCTTAATTAGATGCTGCTTAAAGGCTAACATATAGACTTACCTTTGTAGGATGAACAGAGCTATTTCTTGCATGCCAAAATCTTTCAGAGAGAAAATAAACACAAAGGTTGCTTTTGGTCTGAGACTGCATTGATCTCTTCTGGGAGTAAAACTATGTAGTATATGCGGTTGTCTTTATTGAAGCCAAACAAAGAGCTCCTTGAGCAAAAATTGATGGTTGCTTTAAGCTTGATGGCATGGTCAAGATGTCTCTACTCTTAACACCTTTCTTTAAATACTTTAAATACATATGCTCACAGACACATACATTTACACACACACATACACATGCAAACATGAACACACTCAAGCACACCTTCTGATCTTTGGTTACTAAATCAAGAGGGTTCTGGTGAGATCACCAACTGGGTTAAAGACACACGCTGCTAACCCTGACAGTAATGTTCTATTCCTAAGTTCAGTTCCTGGGAGCCATCTGGTAGAAGGAGAGAACCAATTCCTGAGAGTTGCCCCCCTGATTTCTACAATAAATGTAAATAAGTATAAATAATCAAATTAAAGTGCCAAGCCAATGACTTTTTCATTGGAATTAATTCTCACCATTTTGGTAATAGCTGTGAATATAAGGCTATGATAACAGACAAAGACAAAGTTATCTGTAGCACAAATAATAAAAACCAGAGACAGATATTGGGGTTCAAGCTCAAGATCAAAAAATCAAAGCAGCCAAGCCACTAGAGAGTTCTTATGTCTACCAAGGCTCAGACAAAAAAGGGGTGATCCCATCTTCAGTGTGACTGTAGACAACTATGCTCTCCACCAAACCTCAGGCTGCAATGAGCTCTTGTTTCCTCCTGCCTTATACACCTCTCTCTGCCCAGCCATTTCACTCCTGTCTCCTCTTCCCTAGTGCTGGGATTAAAGGTGTGTGATTCCTGAGTGCTGGGAACACCTTTGTGTGAATTCTATTTCTCGTTTTAGACAAATTCAGTTTCATGTAGCCCAGGGTGGCCTTAAGTCCTGGGATTAGAGGTGTGTGTCACCTCTCCTGGGCCTCTAATGGCTTAGCTCTGCACTTAGATCTTCAGGCAAGCATTATTTGTTAAAACACAAATAAAATATCATGATATTCCCCTTTTTGCCTAAAACAAAAAAGAATGTTATAACTAATATAAGAAAAACTGTATACAATAACTACAATAAATATTTATGGTATATACAGGCAATAAGTACATCAACAATGTCTAGTCCATTTGCATTTGAAAAATTCAGAAAAAATACTCCATATATATCCTATCTTGACGAGTCCAAATTTTTGTACCTAATTTACTTTCTATCATCACTTGCATTACCATCCCAAACTATCTTTTGATATCTTTCAACCTTATACACTTTACACTTCTTTAGCGAATTTCTTTTCTGAGTCTCATAAACAAGAAAAACTTTAACTGTCTAGTCTTTAACTACCTCAGAGACCTGAGAAGGAAATAATACTGAGTAAGCAGGAAGTGCTAGTAGGCAACTTCCAAAAAATGTGCGAAATGACAAAAGCCGCTTATTGCCTGGACAGTCACCCAAGGTTGTGCTGCAATGTTGGGGCATCTATCTTCAGCCTACAGGCCTGGAATATTTGATAGAATTTCTACAAAGCAGGATTTTTGAAGGACTGTCCTGCCATGCTTCACAAGGTTTGGCAGTCACTCTCTTCTGTGTTCTGCTTTTCCAATTATGATAGCACACTGTCAGCAGTTGAGGCAAGGGCATTTTCTTGCCCAGTGACTTACTTTTGCCACAAAGAAAGTAAACTCCAGGTTGAGTTTCTTCGATGCTCATCATCTTCTCTGAAGTAGATTGGTGCTTCCAGGAGCAGACATGTCTTAGCCTGTGTTATTAAAACAGCTTAAAAGGCATGTTCTGTAGATCTCTGAAGTGTTTGAAGATGACCTGTCTTTTTAAAATATATCTCTATTTGACCTTGTAAACATACCTAAAGTGACTGCAAGTTTAATTATAATAGGTGACTAATTACTAACCCATATTTCCTTATTATTCTAAACAGTTGGTAATAACTTTTGAGAACTAGAAATTTGCACAACATTATTAAATGAGTTGTATACATACAGTACCTTTAACTAGATTAGACATGTATGTACAGTATGTTTTAGCAGAATTAATCTCAAATTGTATAACTATACAGAATTTGTATACAATACACAAAAGTTCAATCCAACGTAAAGTGTTTAAAGCTAGTGGTTGGTTTTTAAAAGTAGATTCTATAATCTACCCTTTTATCTTATCGTATCTATATCCTTCCTTTTTTCTTTTCAAAACAAGAACTCTCAATCTAATCTCCTTTGTTCAACTTTTCTCCTGACTGTAACCAATGACAAATTGTAACCAAACTACCCTAAACAATGACAAATATTCATTACCCATAAAAGGATCAAAAATCACCCACCCCACCTTTTGGGAATGTGGGCATCGTGTTCTTAAACTTTCTTCCTGCTGTCTGGGGTCGACAACTTACTCTTTTCCTTGGGACATTTTTTTCTGGGTTCTTTGTCCTTTTTCTTCAGATGTCTCATTTGTCCAGTGGTCTTCAGATTCCTTAGCTGGATGCCTTTTTTCTCCTGAAAAAGACAGAAACAAAATTCTTTACCAAAATTGACCTATTGATACATCACATTTCCAACAGGATAAAATTTCATAAATCTCCCCAAATGTTTGTTTCTGCTGTTCTCTGCAGACATACAATGCAAATGGTCTTTTTGTAGTCGCAGTTCAGTTGAAGATTAAAGTCACCTTTGGAGTTGGATTGTAGCTCTCTACTTCTCTAAAACCAAGCACGCTTATTAAAGTGAAATTCAAAATCTCTGTCTTATGTCAGAGGTATCTTATAAATTAAGCTTGTAGGAAATGTGTCTTGTATTTTATATACAGGGAACCCAGACAATTAATAGGGTCAGTCTATCAAAAAAGAAATAAACCCCTTTTTTAGAAGTATCATCCACAGGGATCAATTAAGTCATATTTTGACTGGCTGGACTACTCTATGTTTATACCTTTAATTATAGGTCTGTACTAATATTATCATGCATCTCCTAGGTGGAATAATAAGCTCCTTGTAGAGATCATAAAACAGCTGTGGCTCCTTGGTGCTCTACTTATATTGCTACTCTTCTCTGCCATGTGTACAGGTTGGCTGTAGCCTCATAAAGTGGATGTTTTACACACCTGCTACATATAGTCTAAAACCCCAATGCTCACCTTTGAGTGTGCTTCCTAGCTCGAAAGACAAAACAAGATAGCCAACTGAGCTGCGCTGTCTCTACTGGGATGTGGAAGGGGTGTAGAGCACAGACCATGAGGCAAAGGAAAGGAGGCTTAATATCAGAGTAACTTTTGTGCTCTGTACAGACAGCTCCTTCTCTGTGTTCTGCAGAACTCTTCTTATGGGGTAGCCTTAGGGAAAGGACAGGCATCTCAACAGGCTGCATCCACAGAAATTAAGTCATGTGGCAGCATGTGTTCTAAGAAAGTCTGGAGGGGATTATTATTCTAAATTTCAAGTAATGCTGATCTCAGCTTGAAGAATGTGCACTTCTGGGTGATTTGTGTTTTGATACATATGCAGGTGACAGGAGCTGTCTACATGTATTATACTTTACACATCTGTCAGTGGATTGAAATTTAAATGGGAAAGGCAGTACCCAGGTGCTTAGTGTGGGTTTGGAGTGTTCCTGAATGGATTAAGCCCAGATCAACGCAGAGCTATGGGTGTATCAGAAAGCAGCCCCTCCATGACACACATACCTTACTCTAGGACTGCACATGTCTATAGGAAACTTTTGCTCATGTTTTCAGCAGAGACACCTACACTTGGCAGAAGAGGGTCATGTGGTAGACCTCTAATGAGGAATATAGATGCTTAATTTTTCCATCACCTGTACATGCTGTCATTTGAGACATAAATCCATGAACATTGTAGGCTGGTTTTTCTAGAACATGGCTCTAATAGGGAGAAATTATCTCCCCATATGTGTACACTGTGCGTTGGCAACATAAATAACAGTGGGGATTCAGAGCAAAGATGCTCGGGCATTGGCCAGTTTGATTGGATGACTCACACATGAGGGCATCCCCACTGTACCCATTTTTGCTCTCCAGGCTAGGCACTTGCCAGGCCATCAGACCTGAGTCTGAGAAGTGCACTGCACCATGTTGTGGGAGCAAGCTGAAGAATCCTCAACAAAGAGAGAGGAATTTTCTTTGGGGCTATGTCTTCCGTGGCCACGTAGAGCTCAGTACTTGGAAACTGAGCAGTCTTTCTTGCTGGAATCGCTTTTGTTTGTTTATTTGCTTATTTATTTGATACCTGGCATCAAACCCAGGGCCTTTCACATGCTAAGCACATCTACTCCTGAGTTACATCCCAGCCTTCTTGGTGTGCTGTGGGACAATGATCTTATACCCTTTAAAGATTTGTCAGTTGTATTGTTTTAATAGAATTTAATTTAATAAAAAGCTGATAGGCCAGTAGCCAGGCAGGAAGTATAGGTGGGGCGATGGGAACAGGAGAATTCTGGGAAGAGGAAAAGGTCAGTCTGCAGCCATCACCCAGTCACAGAGGAAGCAAGATGTGACTGCCTTGCCGAAAAAGGTACCAAGCCACGTGGCCAACACAGGCAAGAATTATGGGCTAATATAAGTTATAAGAGTTAATAAGAAGCCTGTGGTAATAGGCCAATCGGTTTATAATTAATGTAGACCTCTGTGTCTTTATTTGGGACTAAATGGGTGTGGGACCTGGTGGGACAGATACCTCAGTCAACACTGGTGCTTCAAAGGGATATTTGTGACTAGGCCACTCTATAGGTCATAAAACATGTCTCTAATCCCATTTTTTGTTTGTTTGGCTTTTTTTCAGTCTCTTACTTTGAAAAACCAAATATTATGCATTTGAGCTGACTTCCTATTACTAGATTTTGAAAAAATATTTCAAAAATTTAATCCTAGGTACATAAAACCCAATATACCATCTCTATGACTCTAGTATTCCCACAGCTGAACTCTTGGAGTAAGGCCAATCCATCCTCTTGTCTCTTATCTGGGGTATACACACAAATGCAATTAATTTCTTTGTACTGCCCAAAGGAGCACATGTTTAGAATTTGTGTCTGTTATTTAATTATGTGGGGGAAGGGAACCACATTTTAAAGAATGCAATCATTTCAGTATTATTATAATTCAAAAGTGTGTGCTATGTAGGAAAATATTTTTGACACAGCAAGAGAACAACAAAACAAAATAATAACTTAGTTATCTGGACTTACTTGCTTAACCCTTCAGAACCAATACTGCCAGTCTCACCAGATAGTTGAATATCAACTTGAAATTGCTGGGCTATTGACCTTAAAAGCTCAGCTTACTTGCAAATAATGCATTGGTATTTTTCCATTCACCCAAATACAATTTTTGCATGGTTTTCTGAGTCATGGTGTATTATGATCATTTATAGTATTAGGTTTTCTATTGTAATACAGGTTCTGGATATTGAGTCTGTGGTCTTTGTCATTTTCTTTCATGTCATTTAAAGCTGTTCTTTGAGAAGAGAGCTCAAATGCTACAGCTTTCTCACATCAATAATCATAACCTTCAATCACATGAAAGCCTGTCATTGACACAATTTCTGAATGCAACCTTACAGTTATTCAATTAAAATCAATGCATCAGTTCAGTTCTTCCTTAAGTATATTCAGAAGAGGAGGAAATGTGAACTACAGTATTAAAGGTATGTAAGAGATACAAGTTTTTCTTCATAAACTTGTGGGTATGGTGTGTGACTATAAATATGCTCCGCTGAGTCTGAGAATATTGTAGAATACTTTCCCGGCATTGTATTGCTGTCTATAACAGTTCCCTGACCTTAGAGTTTCATAATTCCCACTTCAAAAACTTTTTAATCCATGCACAAGAGCACATGCCTTTAATCTCACTACTTGGGACTCAAGGCAGGTGGAAATCTGTGAGTTCAAGGCCAGCCTGATCTATATTGTGCATTTCAGGCTAGCCAGGGCTATATAGTAAGACCCTGTCTCAAAAGACAAAGAAAAATAAAATGAAGTAAAATAAAAATGTTTAAGAAGAATGACAATTTTGCTGTTTTCTGGGAAAACAAAGGTGAGCTAGACATGCATTCTGATTCCACAGGTATCGCTCCCAGAGGACAAGGTGGTCAGGGCACAGCTGAGAGATGAGCAGCAGAAATGCAGTCATAGAAGAGAAACATCGTGATTTCCTCTGTAGCATGGCTTGATTGTGGAAGTGCCGATGGAGAACAAAGCTGGGACTTAGAGGAGATGCTGTGTTTGGGGTATAAAATGTCCTCTAGAGACTTGAGCATTCTAGCTCCCCAACATGGTGCTGTTGGAAGCTGATGAAAACTTGCAGAGGTGGTGTATAGTGGGAGATTTGGTAGACTGTAATGTGACCTTGCAGAAGTGGTGCATACTGGGAGATTTTAGGTAACTGTAGGTGTGACCTTGCAAAGGTGGTGCATACTGGGAGATTTTAGGTAACTGTGGGTGTTGCCTTGCAGACACAGTGCATGCTGGGAATTCTTAGGTAACTGTGGGTGTGACCTTGCAGAGGTGGTGCATGCTGGGAGTTTTTAGTAGACTGTAGACATGACCTTGAAGGAGACATTGGTATCCTGGCCTCTTCCTTTCTGTCCTTTTTGCTCCCTGGTTATACGATAGATAGATATTTTGCTGGGACATAAACATTCAATGTGACTTGCTTACCTCCAATAGATCCTTTAAAACTATGGATCAAAATTAACTTCTTTTCTCTTTTCTTTAGAAAAGAAATACTTCAGGTATTTGCTTTAGTCATGGAAAGCTAACTAACATAGGAGGTGAGTTAGAGAGATCATGGGGATTCCAATACAATTCCTGACTTTTTCCCCATAAATATGTGATGGGAAAGTAACAATAGCAGCTAATCACATAACTCTTGAACTTTTCTGGATGGGGTGTGTCACAGGGTTTCTATTGCTATGAAAGAGATGTCACGACTATAACAACTCTTATAAAAGAAAGTGTTTAATTGGGGCTAACTTATATTCAGAGGTTAAATTCATTATCAGCATGGTGGGAAGCTTGGTGGCACGTAAGCACACATGACGTTGGAGAGGGAGTTGAGAGTTCTGCATCTCAGCAGGCAGCAGGAAGAAAGACACAGGGCCTGACTTGAGCATTTAAAACCCCTAACCTGGTCTTCTGTTTAAGAGAGGGAGGAGGGATCACATGAGCAAGGCGAGGAGGGGGGCAGGTTAAGATCGTGATGGGGAAAACCACAGAAACAGCTGATCTGAGCTAGTGGGAGCTCATGGATCCTGGACTATCAGCTGGGGAACCTGCATGGGACTGAACTAGGCCCTCTGAATGTGGGTGACAGTTATATGGCTTGATCTGTTTGGGGGACCGCTGGCAATGGGACCAGGGATTATCCCGGAACTAGCTTTTTGGAGCCCATTCCCTATGGTAGGATCCTTTGCTCAGCCTTGATGCAGGGGAGAGCGGCTTGGTACTGCCTCAACTTGGTATGCCAGGCTTTGTTGACTCCTCAAGGGAGGCTTTACCCTTTCTGAGGGGTGGATGTGAGGTGGGATGGGGGAGATGCGGTGTGGGGTAAGGGGAGGAGAGAGAACTGGGATTGGAACGAAAATGAAGAAAAAAATAAAAAAATCACATAAAAATAAAATAAAACCCCATACCCCAATGACACACTTCCTCCAACAAGGCCACACCTACACAGACAAGGATACATCTCGAAATAGCGCCACTCCCTAATAACCAAGCATTCACAACTGTGAGCCTTTGGAGGGCCATTCCTGTTCAAACCAGCACAGGGGGAAATGACCGTTCGCATTTGGTCAGTGACTGGAGTTACTGGAAACCCTACTGCAGTCACAAAACACAGGAGCTTGTGAATTGTGGTAACTGCAGGGTGCTGAGGAGAGCGCATGGGAGCTAAAGCATTAGTCATTGTCCTTCACATTTCCCAGCAGTTCAAGCAAAGGTTAGAAGAGGCACATCATAAAATGATGCAATAAACCCAAACGCTCTGTTATAAAATATCAAAACTGTAAGTTATGACTTACACAGTCCAGTAGTCTTTGCCCTAGCAGAGGCAGGATGCCGCCAACACCCCACAGTACATGGACAGGTCCACTCCTCCAGACCATTTATCCACAGGCAGCAAAAACTCCCCTGCCCACAATGAAGCCTCCTTCACTATCTCAACCCTGAAGAAACATTTTTACCATTTTGGGCTCCCTATTTGTCTTAGTTGGGTTTCTGAGCGGTGCTGGGGCTGCCAAGACTGTCCTCCCTCAAGTGTCTTTCTGGAATTTTTCTTTCCTTTTCTTGGCAGATGAATTCTCTCAGTCTGTTTTACTAGTCAGTACAGAATGCACAGCCTTTCCCGGATGTCAGCAGGTGCTGGGCAGAGAAGAAAGATGAAATTCCAGCTCCACGCTGTTTCTTCATTAACAGAACTTGTTTAACAAACATACCATGTAGAGTGATGGGTGCAATGGACCAGGGATACTTTAAATGATGTTGTTCTAGAGCTTATTTTTGTAAACAATATTGAAAAGTTTAACCATTACAGATATTTGGGGGTGGAGGGAAGGGTGTTCCTGTCCTATAGATGACAATGATGGCTTGCTGTAGAGATTGATTTCTTTTTAAATTTAGCTTTGCTGCTGACTTGGGGGTGGCTTTTTATGTGTTCTTCATGCTGTACTGACCTAGGAATATGAAAGCCCCCCCATCTTCACCCTTCCAGCATGCTATGGTTGGTTATCATACCTCATTAAGCTTATCTGGGGAAGAGGAGGAGGTTTGTGTTGTAAACTCCCCAGGCTTTGTATAGGCAAGTGTGTTCCCATGACAGCAGGTTGACCAGGCAACGTCAAGGGTGCTTGCAAACAAGCCTGGATGTTCCTGCCTGGCTGGCTGCCATTCCCTAAGAAGGCAAGTAGGCACAATGGCTTGGACAGGATTGGCTGATGGCATTAACCTTTCAGATGTGTTGATGTTTTATGGCCAGAGGTTTGTTTGGACAGAGCTAGTTATCTCATGAAAGGATGTGTGTACTAATTAGTCATAGTCAAACTTAAAAAAAATTGGAAGCTATTATCTGTGATTACACTTGGAAGAAGAAAAGGCCTTCCAATGAAGTCAGAAGCATTGATCTTCGAGCTGCCGACATGCGTTTAATTTTGTGTGGGATGAAGCACATTTTAAATAGGCCCTACTAAACTAAACCAAGCCAAAACAAAACCAAAAAAAACCAAAAAAACCCTTCAAGCAAGAAGAGAACAGATGGCCAAGACCTTAAGACCTTATTAGGCCATCTTTAAGATGTGCAACCCTACACCAATTCCAATGTCCTCAGATGCTACCAACAGTGACGTTTCTTGAGAAAGATGAAACATTTCATAGCAAGTCACCCATCCAGATATAAAATGGGCATTTTCTTTAGCCTGCTTTTCTTTGTTCCTTTTAGATTAAACATCTGCTAATGGAGATATGGAGATTAAACTATTTATTAGAGTAAGTTTACACGTAAGGATCTTAAACCCAATTATCTCAAGATACTGTGAGTCAATGTTTGACTGTGCTATATATAACAGCTATGGTAAATCATAAACAAATGCAGACATATGTAAAGAAGATTCAGAAGCCTGGGGTAGTGACTGGTGCTCTTATTTTATGCTGTACTTGCCAGATTCTAACCTTGCTATGTTATAGTAACTACATTTTTTTTCCTGGTGGAAAAAATGGTTTATTTTTCTGTGGTATTTTTTAGTTACTATTGTTACTATTTTTAGTTACTATTGTGTGTGTGTGTGCGTGTGTGTGTGTGGTGTGTATGCATGTATGGACAGCCTTCTGAGTCCATTTAGTCTTGCTCATTTGTATATATGTTTTTACCACTTTGCATTGGATAGTCAGGGGGCTCATCCCTAGGGAAGACTGGTTCTTTCACAGTGGCTTCCATCCAGGGGTGGGACCTCGTGAGACTTACTCCATTCACATTGGCATGTCAACTAGTGTTGTCATTGTTTGGATCTTGTTTAAGGGGTCATTTTTGGGGGCCAGTAATGTGTCTGGGCTTTTGTCATTGTTGTTGTTCAGTTCCTTAGTTTCCTTGCTGGTAACATACCAATTTAGGCATGCTTTCTCCTTCTGTCCTGAGATAAATGTCAGTCATTGTAGAAGCTCTGTGTTTCCTTCTCTGTAGCTGGTGGGGGGGAGGGGGAGGAAGCACGTTTGTCTCAGATTTCTCTAGAAATCAGCAATGGGCTAAGTTACTTTCTCACCCCTGACCCAATTACTGTTGTAGAGAAATGGAATGCACCAAATATGGTCACGTTTTGCAAAACGATGGAAAATAGCCTAGAAAATGTGCCATTGGGTAATTTCGTTGTTTAAACACCATAGTGATGCTTAGTCAGCTTCCCCGAACCAAGAGAGCTGCAACCCCACTATGGCTGAATCCTATGGGACCCCTGCTGTCTGTGCAGCCTGCTCTTGACTCAGATGAATGTCTGAATACTTAGCCAAGCTTGACATATGCCTATCCCAATGTGAGGTCAGTGAACTATACAAATCACCAAAGGGCAGTTGCTGCTGTTCAACTGGACTAAGACCCCAAACCTGAGCCTGAGATTTTAGTCCTCAGCTAAATGTCTCTGTGATCTGTCGCACTTATAAAACATTAATGAAACCTGGTCCCTGGTCCTCTGCAGGCGAAATGTGTAACAACAAGGCAGCAACTGTCTGTGAAGATCCTTTGATCAGTGCTGTTTGAAAAGATGTTTCTTATGCTGAATGGGACTTGGGTGCTGTTTTTCTTCAGCAGCTTGTCTGTTTTATATATTTAACCACGCCAAGGAAATGCAATCCTTTCACATTTTCTAGTAGTAAAATCTCTTTTCCTAGGCTCAACATCTGCCGTCTTTCATCTGTTCTTAATATTAAGGTAGAAAATGTTTTCCACTGCTTGGGTGACCGTGTGAATTCTAGCTTACTGATCTACACTCGGACACACGGTCAGTGCCACTGACACAGAACCTCATGGTGTTGCCCTTGATTGGTAGTTCATTGTCATTCCTGTTGAGTGGAGGATTGAGGAAGAGGAGCCTAACCCTCGTGCAGAATAATTTTAGCGGCACATCTATCGAAGAAGCCAAACACAGGTTCTTAAGTCACAGTATGTACAAAATGGGTGTTCTGAAGACTTAAGTTCCTTGCCCTTCACATAGGATTATTGTCGTTGGGAGCTTAGTACTTAATTTTTGGAATTCTTAATAACTACTATTTTAATTTAGAAGTGTCAAGGAATATATGTATAACCCATTTTGTTTTAAGGTAAAACTTTTTACTTTCTCTTAGGGAAACAAAGGAAAAAGCATTCATGAAGATGACCTTGTTCATGTCTGTTCTGTAATCTGAACTTACAGCTCTCTCTTTACTGTGTCACTGGATCAGTGACAACGGCCCAGGCTTGAAACGTGAAGCACCCTAGAAAGGAAATCTCACAAACAGATTTCCCCGCAGCTGTTGTGGGGGGCAGCATTCTTTCTCTTCTCTCTGCATGCCTGCGGTGCAATCCCATCACTACCCACTAAGAAGGTCCAAGGAAGCTTAGTCAGACTTAAGCTGTATCATTATTAACAGCAATTAAGCCTGTGATGTCGTTGTCTTCTTTCCCTGGATTATTTACCCTCAAATTAGCTCTACTAAGGATTGGACCAAAGGGTGGAAAAAGTCTGCAGAGAGATGTCCAGAACTACTGTTTTTCTCTTGTCCTCCAGCAAGTCTTAAGGTTCCAGGAGGCTTCCACAGTGTTGTTCAGTCACCAGCAACCTGTGTTTGTCCAACTGTATTGCTGTTGTGGCATAGGCTTCATTGTGAGCCTTTTGGCACTTCTGTAGGCTGAACTTTTCCCACCCACCAGTCTCTTTCTGAATAGACCGTTGCATGAAGCAGGAGAATGCTTGACTTTCTGGAAACACTTCCACTGATTTCTCTGTCATTGCAGCAAAACATGATTTCCCTTGTGGTCTGCAAGCTTGCCTGTATGTTCAGGCATAAGTCTCTCCATTTTCTGTTGCTCGACACATTACAGGTACATTCATTTTCTTTTCTTTTTTCACTACTACAATCTCTTTCCTGTCTTGGGGCCTTTACTCAGGTCCTCTTCCCGGCTTTTGAATATCCCTTATTTCTTTGTGCAAGCAGACTCTCATTAAATTCTCAGCCAGTCTCAGGTACTCTGCAGGCTACTCAGACTGTTCAGTTTATGATCCCGTCTTAAATTCTCTGCAGATCTTCCAAGTTATCCCCCACAGGACAGGATGTAGTGTCCAAGTGTGTGAAGTCTGACTCCAGCGCATGAGCGTAGGTTCTCTATTAGCCCTTGAAGGCACAGTCTAACAGCCTGGGTTGGAGTCCTTCAGCCCTCACCTGGGGGATTGCGACTTCATGTTCTCAGCCTTGGTTTCATGATATAGAGGAACCAATATCATTATCTAAATTGGACCCCTACAGGATCAGTAAGAAAATTCATATAAAATGTTAAATGGAGTGTTCAGTGTATATTAGGTATTTAATTTATATTAGCTTTACTAGAGTATCTTAGTTACTGGTCTAGTCTCTGTGAAGAGGCACAATGGTTAAGGAAGTTTATAGAAGAAAGCATTTATTTGGGGGCTTGCTTACAGTTTCATAGAGTTAGTCCATAATCAATCTGGCTGGGGAGCATGGCAGCAAGCAGGAGGCAGACAGGGCACTTGAGTGGTCATGTCTGGAAGCCTGGAAGCAGGTGGGAGAGAGAGAGAGAGAGAGAGAGAGAGAGAGAAGAGAGAGAGAGACTGAGCCTAGCATGGGCTCTTGAAACCTCAAAGCCCACCCCAAGTGACATACTTTATCCAACAAGGCCACACATCCTAAACCTCCCTAAATGGTCTACCAACCAGGAACAAACTAAACAAATACATTAACCTATGTTTCCTTCCTTCCTTCCTTCCTTCCTTCCTNACTAAACAAATACATTAACCTATGTTTCCTTCCTTCCTTCCTTCCTTCCTTCCTCCCTCCCTTCCTCCCTCCCTCCTTTCCCCCTCCCTCCTTTCCCCCCTCTGTCTTTCTTTCTTTTTTCTTCTCTTCTGTTTTTGTTTTTCGAGACAGGGTTTCTCTATGTATCTTTGGAGCCTGTCCTGGAACTCACTCTGTAGACCAGGTTGGCCTTGAACTCAC
>LOJH01015712.1:340-14572 GCA_001685095.1 Ellobius talpinus | reverse complement strand
GAGAGAGAGAGAGAGAGAGAGAGAGAGAGAGAGATCACAGTGTGTCAAGGGCATGCCTGTATTGGCCTCTGCTTCCCTGCTGACCGGCATGCTGTGCATTCCGGTACCTTCATGTCACCCACAGTGTTACACCCTCACCTCTCACCCTTCGTACTCCTCAGACTTTACTAAAGAACTGATCTAGGTTACATCTTTTTTTCCTGGGAATTCACATGAAGTCTTGCTAGTCTCCCTCTTGACTTTTGTCTTGCGTTTCAAATCCACGCATAAGAGAATACAGCATGTCCTCTTTTCTCTTTCCTAATGTCTCATGTAAAATGCTTGAGAGAGAACATTGAGTATTTGAAGGGTGAAATTAAGGAAAAGTTCTCCAAGGGCCATTGAAACAGCTCAGAGGACAGAGGCTGTTGCCATCAAGGATGATGACCCAAATTTAATCCCCAGATAGTCAGATAGTGGACAGAGAGAATCAAATCACAAAAGTTGCACGTGTGCGCACACACACATACACAATAAATAAATAAGTAAATAAAAAGTTTGCCATTTTGCTGTAAGTGTTGGGATCAGGCACTTGGATCAACCAATTGTGTCTTTGAACTGAACAGGTGGGCTGTTTGTGTGAGATCCCAGCTAACACTTTTGAACCAAATGCTCTCCTTCGTCTCTCTGTTTTGACAAAAAGAGTATTTTGTTTGGAGTTTTTCAGTTATATGGTTACTTGTCATCTGATACATGGGCTTCGTCTTTGAATCCACTCTGAGCATCTGGTGATAAACCTCTGTCATCTCCGTACTGCTCTTTGGTAGGCAGATGGGGGAATGGTTTACATCAGGCAATGTATATCTGAACACTAAGGTCACAGGCAGAGTGGTGTTGCCTTTTATGGGCAGTGAGACATGCAGTGTGGAGCTGCTTTCCTCTTCCGGCCACACGGACGATGGGACACGAAGCCTTGTTTTTATGTCTGGATTCCATGCCAGAATTATTTTCTAAACATGTTTGTGTCAGCAGCCTGAGCCTTTTTGAAAGCAGCATTCTCTCTTGAAGTGCCTCAGAACGGATGACCGTCAGCTCCAGCCCACTTACATCTGATTAAAGCCACCTGACAGAAGTTTAGCGTCACAAACTCTGATCTTTATCCCCTTGTCTTCAGTCCCTCCTCGTCCATAAGAGCAGGACCTAAATTATATTAATAAAGCCCCGCTCAGAGTAATCATCACACTGGAAAAATTTGCCCCTTGCTAGGGACAATTTTGAACCATGTGGAACATTCAAAGGGTGGTGGAAACAGCTTACGACAGTTGATTAGTTTAATTCTGGAGTGTGGGATGTGTTTCAAGTCTTGATAGGAAGTGCTTTCATAGCACTGTGTGTGTATGTGTGTGTATGGTGTGTATGTGTGTTTGTGTGTCTGTATGTGTGTGTTTGTGTATGTGTGTGTGTCTTTGTGTGTGTGTGTTTTTAAAAGGACAGAGTAACGCAGGAATTGCAATAGCAAATGGACTCTCCTCAGCCCTATTGTCCAAATGACTTCTTTGGTTCAATGTCACGATAATTGCAGGGTTTTGATTAATGCTTGAGATTTCAAGCCAAACATGTATAGTTTTAATAGATTATGACTATGTGGAAATTTTGTTCATTAACTCTGTAAACAAAAGGAAGAAGTCTCTTTGTGTAAAATTTGTGTAGGAAGGGGTTTGGTATAAATGGTGTTGATGGTGTCAACTAAGAAGTCTGACGGCAGTTACCAAGACAGGAGCTTTAAAACTTGTTGATTTCACTAACAAGATCCAAATTGTTAATATCTTGGCTCACAAGAACAGAAAGAAGAACCAATTAGCCTGTGTACCTGGAAAATCTGCCATCAGCTTTCTTAAGGAAGAGAAGTGACCAGGACAGATGCTGCTCGGGCCTGTATTCACCACAGGTCCTCAGCTGGAGAATGTGGCAGAATCACCCATGGTGGGCTTGCTGAGCTGCAGGTTGCTGCCTCTGCTGCTGCGTTTCTAACTCAAGCCCGGGAGGAGGGTAATTTACCCTTCCAACAAGTTCTGACACCATACTGATTGTGCAGCCCAGGGACTACACCCTGAGAGCTCCTGTTGTAGCCATAGCTGCCACCCCAAGGAGCAGAACACACACACACACACACACACACACAGAGAGAGAGAGAGAGAGAGAGAGAGAGAGAGAGAGAGAGAGCCCTGGACAGAGGCTTAAACTGGGGGCATGTCCTTCTCCTGAACCCCTAGACCCCAAATGTTCTTTCTCCTTTAAACACTATGTTCCCAGGATCACATTCTTTGCCTGCTTTCTCTTCTTATGCCAGAAATATTTTCTTAGCCACACCTGTCTCTTGTGTATAAGTCCACATAAATATATATCAATGTCCCACAGCTAGCAAATGCCATTTCAAGTTCCTAAGCTAACTGCAAGAGGCTAGGGGCACCAAAGATACACTGGAATGGCTCCGGTCTACTTGCGACCGAAGGAACTTTATGTGACACGTCAAAGAGTTTTAAGCAAGCAAACCAGAGTTTTACCTCAGATACACTATAGGAAACTTTTGAAGACTTTAATATAGAGGCTCCCAGCTCTGATGTACACCAAAGGCTTGGACTTTAAGTATCCCTACACATATATGGGCAATCAGGGTGTGGCACTCCCCCACCACCATGGAAAACTGATTCCTGGTGGTGAAAAACTAGTAATTGGAATCAATGGTTTGTGAGTTTCCAAATTTGTACAGTATATCTGTAGCATTAGGATTTCATTGTGTGTGTCCAGGGTGGGGTGTTAGAGAAATATCTCAAAAGATAATTTCTTTTATTTTTATAATTTCTTTAATCATATTTTTTTCTGGAAAATAATAATGAATAAGAGTTTAGGCATGCTGATGGAAGCCTGTAAGACTTGTTAATTTCCAAATACATTGGACATATAGTTGAATTCTCTTGCAGGTGTTAAAGCAGTGCCCCGGCTTCTGCAACAGTAGATGACTGCCTGTGGGTGCTTTCACTTTGGGATGTTCCTCATCATTTTGCCTCTTTCTTTCAGAGTTCATCACAAATATATTTTTACCTGACTCCAGTCTCAAATTCATCCATCTCATTTTATAGTGAATATTCCTGTCTTGGTGAGGCTAACGAAATGTTAGATTGAAGCCGCAAAGCCACCGGACAACTTGCAGCTTCTTTCAAGGCAGACGCTCACCAGATACATTTAATCAACTTTGAAAGAATTCTGTTCTTAGCAATACTGCGTTTTGTAAGGAATTTTAACAAATTACGATCTCATTAATTTGCAATAAAATAATTTAAGAAGGCTTGAGATACAGCCCAAGGCTAAATCACTTGTCTGGCCTGTGGGAAGCCACCAAGTTTTATAGCTTTCACCATAAAGAGAACAGAAACCAAACCAAACAAAACACAGTTTTAGAGCACCACATCCACCCAAAAAAGGCAAGTATACCAAAATATCAATGACTTGCGAAAGGATAGGTTAGCTTTAAAGTCTCTCTGGGATTTTCAGTTGCTATGGTATGAGGAGGCCAGCAGATTAGGGGACAGCTGCCATTGGAAAGATGGTTTCTTTCTCCAGTTTCCACAAGGAGGGGCACGTGCTGCTGCACAGGACCCCTGAGGAAGCCCGGGCCTGTCAAGGGGACAAGGGAAGGACAGTACAGAGTCCTGTTGCTGGATAGGAAGGAGTGGGCAGAGCAGGTGAGCCATGGAGTAGGTTTCTGATCGGTTCATCTGAGTACTTCTGGAACGCTAGGTGTCCAACAGTCCCTGGCTATCCAGTAGGCCCAGGATGTGGAGACAAAGGCATATTGCCTATCAGAGACGACAGTGAAGCTGTGAGAACAGGGTTGGCTCTTGTGTTGGTTACTTTTCTTGTCACAGCGACCAAATACCCAACAGTGACAGTTTAAGGAAGGCAAGACTTGTTTTGTTCCCGTTTCTGAGGCTTCTGCGTGGGGTTGCTTGTCCTTGTGCTTTTGAACTGAATGTTCTGGCAGTGGGAAAGGGTCGTGGAGGTGTTTGTCCACTTCCTGGCAAGTGAAAAGCAAATTGAAATAGGATGGCAGGGCCAGTATAACCTCCAGAGGCACTCCCCCCATCTGCCTATGTCTTTTAGCTGGGCCTCACCCACACCTGAGAGTTTCCACCCATTCCTAAGAGAACAACACCCACTGGGAGTCCCGAGTCTCCCACTTAGCACTTAGTCTGCTGAGGCTCAGGAGAGGTTTATGTGCAGGCAGACCCTTTCCTCTTGCCAAGGATTAGGAACCTTGGGAAGACAGTGAGGTCCCAGGTACAACGAAACAAGACCACAGAAAATAAAGCCGAATATAGTGGTATACCCCTGTAATCCCTAGAACTCAAGAAACTGAGGCAGAAGGGTTGCCACAAGTTTGAGGCCAGCTCAGGCTACAAATCAAGGGCCTTCATCAAAAAACTCCCAATTGTCCCCCCCAATAAACAAAGAAATAAACAGTAAATCAGGAGTTGAAGGTCTGCCTCATTTACACAACGAGTTCAAGTTAGCCTGGGCTACAAGAAACCCTGTTGAATTTCTGTAGTTATGTTACCTGAGCAAAATCAGGTCAACAGGATCCAATAGCATTCCAATAGGAAGCACTAATTGGACTCAATGGATCGTTACAACAACAAAGAGAGAGAAGACATCACTTGGGTAGGGGGGTGTTGGGGTACTTGGGAAGAGTGGGAGAGAGGAATTGGGGCTTCTGAGGGGAGTGGGAAGGAAGAGTGGGACATCTTGAGGGGAGGTGGGGAGAGGAGTTCATACAATCGAACTGCATCGTTTCCGTGTATGGACCTGTCGAGGAATAAACAAAAGACATTCTAAGCAACAAAAAAGAGAGTCTGTCTCATCAAACTGTTAATTTATTAACTCAGGGGCATAGGTAGTTGGCTCACTGGGTAGAAGCACTAACCATGCAAGTCCAAAGATCTCAATTCAGTCTCCTGAACTTGCAGAGAAAAGCTCATGCAGTGGCACACATCTGGAATCCCAGTACCTCTACAGTGGGATGAGAGGCACACACGGAAGAATCAATTAGAAGCTCACAGGTCAGCCAGCTTGGAAGGAAACCGCAAGAACAAGAGAGACTACCTCAATAAGGTGGAAGATGGGAAAACACTCCCAAAAGTTGCTCTATGTCCGCACACATGTACCATGGCATGTGTATGCCAAGACACACCACACACACACACACATTTTTAAATACAATAATAGTTTTTAAAATAAAGAATCTGTAATACTGACAATAAGACCTAAGCCCTCACTTCCCCTTCTTTAGCACGTGAGAGTAGATGTAAGAAGGGATATGGTGACTTAAGTCATAGCCCAGGGTGTCCTGGAGAACCTCTTCAACAGGTCCCCACAAACTCAGGCAGTTCCTCCCTGGGGAAAGCCATGGGACCTTCCAGGGCAGAACTCTGCCTGGATGCTCCTGATGGCAAAAGACTCGCTCTTGAGGATCAGTGCAGAGAAAGCTGGTTAGATCCCATCATTGTCCTCTCCAGCCATCAGGTTTCCCATCTCTCTGGTCTTCAGTATGAGCTCATGTGTGAGCCTTGGGCCTCAGATCTGGGTTTGAGTTTCTGCTCCATTTACCAGAATTGTAGCTTTTATTTTCCCGATCCGTGAAGACAAAGTAATTCTTCTACATCAAAGACTGCTGTTCCACTGCCTGTATGACATGCTAAACACACAGTAGCTGCTCAGTTCTGTTAGGAGTTGAACGGATGCCGATTATCTTTGCTGATCAAGAGGCGCTAGCTCATGCCAGGTCTCAATCCTGATTCCCTTTTCCACTTCATGAAATGCTTCACACCTTCAAGCTCTTCCAGAGCTCTTCTGCATTGGCGCTCACATCCTCCCATAAACCTGTAGGCGACTGAGCATGTGTGGTTATTTCTGATTTGTAGTTGGATGGAGAGGGCTTTGGGAGGGACAAAGACTTGTTCCCACGGGAAAGTTAGGAGGTCACGATGACTGAACTGGAACCCATGACTACTTAGTCCTGTGGAAGCCCAGTGGGAAAAGACAAGAGCAGGCTACCATGTTTCTTGCCCAAACACCCTGTACTGCAGAGAGCAGGAAGCAGCAATCAGCTAACTCGGAACTCAGATAAAGGAGCTGCTTGTTGGATGTGCAGCCATTGGCAAGTGTGTATCATTTCTTGGCCTTAGCAGTCTCTGACGCTTCTGCTTCGACCTCTTTCAAGGCTCTGCGCTTTCAGCCTTCTTGAGTGGTGGGTGTTGTATCCATCCTTTCCACGTCTATCAAACTATATGGCTTGTTACCTTTCCTTTAGGCCATCTACCTACTCATCCGAACCACGATATTGCTTTGGTATGATACCTATATTCTTTGCAGACTGGTGCGGGGGTTGTTTAGGAAAAGTACAAGTAAAATTTAATATCAGATATTGTAAGGGCTAGGTGGTGGAGTGTTTACTTAGTATGTGAAAGGCCTTGCTTTGATTATCAGCTCCTTAAAAATCATCTGAAAGCAAATTATTTTGAGATAAGTTATATTAGTTTAAACCATCTGATTTGAGGTATAAAATATACTTTCCTCTAGTCTTGGGCACAAGGTTAATTAATTGAAAGATCCATTACTGAATAAATGTCATATTGGCTTGGGAGGCTTAAGGACGGAGTTAGGCGCAATAGCTTTCTCTGCCCCTTAGGACTTTGTGGCAGGTTGGCAGGCATGAGAGAGGGAAAGGGAGGAGAGAGGGTCGAAGGTACAAGTCTGCAGTTTCCAAGTCCGCTTCTGGTGAGTGTGAGCGACAGGGACCCTGAATTACCCTGCACATGACTCACCCACACTTGTGTAAGCAAAGGGGAAGGCAGAAAATTCTCTGAGCGCTCCACACAGCTCAGAAACACCCTTGGTCAGTTGCGCTTTTCCATCTCGAAGTCAGATGACTGACTTAGAAGAAAACTTAAAATTTCCCTTGCTCAGTCACTGTTCTATCACCCTGAAGAGACACCATGACCAAAGCAGCTCTCGTCAAATCATAGCAGGGAGCATGGAGGCATGCATGACCTGGAACACCCTAATGAAGAGGGGGGATGACTGGCATGGACTTTTGGAACCTCATACCCTGCCAGTGACACATTTTTTTCAACAAGGCCAAACATATATGAGCCTATGGGAGCTATTCTTTTCCTAACTTCAAATGACTTTCCTAGAATTCTCTCTCTCTCTGTCTCTATCTCTGTCTCTGTGTGTGTGTGTGTGTGTACTTGTGCTCACATGTGCACAGGTGTGTGCACAGGTGTGCACGGAAGGCAGAAGTCAGTCAATACCAGTGATCTTCCTTGATTGTTCTCCACCTTCTTTTCTAAGACAGGGCCTCAGGATCTTTCACTGAATGGAGCTCAGCAATCCACCTAGACTGGCTGACCAACAAGCTCCAGGAATCTTCCTGCCTTCTGTCTCCTAGATATTTTTGAGGGCAGATCCTACCGGGCCCACCATTAAAGATGATCTGGTTTGTCAGGAGTGCAGAAAGATGGGGGTTGCTGCATTCTGAGGTTGCACATTCGGGTTTATGTGGCTTCAGAATGCGCACTAGGTGTTACGTTGTCGAATGACATTTTTACATTACTTGATATATTCCTATTCCAAAGTTTTCAGATATGTTAATCAGTTTATCATGAAGTGAAACCTAAGGCATTGACTAGAGGTGTGCTGGGTACTTTATGTTAACTTGACACAAGCTGAGGTCATCTGAGAGCAGGGAGCCTCGGTGAGGAAAATGCAGTGCCTCCATAAAATCTGTAGGCAGGTCTATAGAGGGGCATTTTGTTAATCAGTGATTGATGCAGGAGGGCACAACCCATTGTGGGTGGTGCCATCCCTGTGCTGGTGGTCCTGAGTTCTATAAGAAAGCAGGTTGAGCAAGCATGATGAGCAAGCCAGTAAGCAGCGCTACTTCCTCCCTGACCTCTGCATTAGTTCTACCTCCAAGTTCCTGCCGTTTGGTTCCTGTCCTGACTTCCTTTGATGATGAACAATGATATGAAAGTATAAACCAAGTAAACCTTTCCTCCCCAAGTTGCTTCGGTTGCAATGTTTCATCGTAGGAGTAGAAACCCTAACTAAGGCAATAGGTTTGGATGATCTTGTTTCCTTTTCCCAGGCTTGATGGGTTAACTGCATCAAGATCAATTTTCTGTTTCTCTGTTGGCGAAGGCTGCTCATTTGTTCCCGGACACTCAGATCTGAAATAATCACACAAAAACTGTATTATTACAACACTGCTTGGCCTATTAGCTTGCGCATATTTCTTATCATCTAGCTCTTATATCTTAAATTAACCCATTTCTATTAACCTGTGCATCATCATGATGTTGTGGCCTACCGGCAAGGTTCCAACATCTGTCTCCTGCAGCAGTTACATGGCGTCTCACTGACTCCACCTTCTTTCTCCCAGCATTCAGTTTAGTTTTCCTCGTCTAGCTCTGTTCTGTGCTGTCATAGGCGAAAGCAGCTTCTTTATTCATTAACCAATAAAAGCAACACATATACAGAAGGGAATTCCACATCATTTCTCTATCAGAACAGCGGGGGAATCGTTGTCCGTCATCTCTTTCTCTTTGCTGACAAAGCCTGAACCCCAAATGTAACTTTGGAAGTTTGTTGTAAGTTCCAGAAAAAAGTGCTAAATAGGTTTCAGATGTTAGCCCCTTTGTAGACTGAAGACTGAAGAAGGAGGAACGATGCCTGCTATTATGTTCAAAACTTGGCACAAAATAAAACAAGTTACTTTTCCCCCTGCTCTTTCCATGCGTTCACCTAGAGAAGAAAAAACTGTGTGCGAGTGATTAGACCAAAATGTTCCAATAACCCCAAGGCAGGTACAGGGTGGGACAACAGGCCTTTCAAGATCATCAGAAACATCCGTTTAAAGAGTATTTGTTACAGCTGTCCCTGCCTCTCCCTGTCTGCTTCGCTCCGAAGAGTGGGCCTCGCACCTCACCTGGGCAGCACAGCAGAGCTGACCTTGTTGATGGGGGTGGGGAGGGCAGGTAATAAGCCTCTGTGAGAATGTGTGTGCTGCCATACAGTGGAGTGAGGGAGGGAGAGAGGACTTCCCCCTCCCCTGCCCCTTGCCACCCACCTGTGGCGGTGGGAGAGCTGGCCCTGAGTCATGAGAGTGGGAGAATTGGCACTGCCCCTCACCAGCTGCATGCAGCACGAGGGAGGGCTGAAACGGTACCTTGCCTGGGCAGAGCAATAGAACTAACCCCGGTGGGATGGGTGATTGCAGATGAGCTGGACCCAAGGGTGTGAGCGCCTTGCTTTAGGCTACATTGGGTGAGCTAGCTGAGGCGGTGTTGGAGAGCTTGTCCGGATGGCGACCTGGCGACCGCGAGGGAAAGCTGGGGGCTGACCAACCAACCCAGCTACCACCTGTTGTAGTTTAGCCGCACAGTGAGGACAAATCATGATATACATCAAAGCCATGTGGAAGTTTATTGGTAAGGTGACGGGGTGGGTAGAGAGGGAATCGTGATGGTCTGGCGAGGCCCTTTGTGCATGTGTACAGAGTCTTACGCAGCTACTCAGCACATGACGTAGCTACATAAGCCGCAGGGCCCTGGGCTAAGTATTTGCCTGAATTGCTCACAGGTGCGTCGTGCCTGGTGACATGGGGGGTGTGGAGGTAGCATAATGTCTGAATGCTAACATCACCCAGGCCCAGAACCAGGGCTATGAGTTAGCCTACCCCAACATTAGCCTTATCTATGAACTGCTGAAGTATGTGAAGGGACCAGACCTACAGACCCAAAGCTACAGGATCTCCATGACACAGGAAAATAAGATATCCAAGAGGAGTCCCAGTGAGGGCCCAGTATCAATAGTGTAGCAGAAACCAGAGGCCTCAAACCGGACCAGTGACCCATTGCAATGAACACTTATAAGTAAAGATGTGTGTTCTAAAGGGAGGTGGGTATTTCTTACACTCAGAGGCAACTCCAGTGTAAAAGAAATTCAACAGATACAAAAGAAACATAAACGTCAAGCTCCCTTCTCTGGTCATTTTTGAGCCTGGCACTACAGAGCTATACTCTCCCAGTCCCTTCCCTCTTTTTGACTCTTTTGCCCTGACTAGATAAACTTCCCCCTAGTGGTTTGAACGGAGACTCACAGATACAGTCATTTTAATGTCAAGAATCTGTGAATGTTATCTGGGAACAGACGTCTTTGCAGATTTAATTAAGTAATTCAAGATGAAGAGCCACTGTATTGCTCAAGTGGATCATAAATCTAGTGACAAGTTGTGCTTGGAAGATATTGGGGTTTCTATAAACGCAAGAGGGAGAGGAATGTGACCAGAGAGGCTGGCTGGAAAGTGACATGTCTGTAAGGCCACAAGTAAACAATGGCACAAGGCCCTCAGAAGCTAAAGGAAGCAAGAAGTGGGCTTCCTCCCCAAGTCCTCAGAAGGAGCACAGTCCCACTAACGCCTGGATTGGCAGTTTCGTCTAGATCCCTCATGTATTTGCCTAATTCTATCAAATAGACTCATTGTGGGCTTACGTCTCCCATCCTCCCCTTTCAAAATGTCATGCTCCTACATGTAACCTGACGTCTCTTGTGGGCTGAATACCGGACTCATCAATCTTGGTTCTGCTGACAGAATTCTTTTCAATTAATTAATTAATTAATTTTACAGCCTGGCCACAGTTTCCCTTCCTCCTCTCTTCCCAGGCCCTGTCACGTACTCCCCTTCTGTCTCCCCCCCAGTCCATTCCTCCTCCTTTTCTGTTCAAGAAAGGGCGGGTCTCCCATAGATATCAAAAAACATGGCATATCACATTGCAGTAAGACTAAGCACCTCCCCATGTATTAAGTCTGGGCAAGGTGGCCCAGTATGAGGAGTGGGGTCCCAAGAGCTAGTAAAAGAGTCAGAGACTGTTCCTGCTCCACTGTTAGGAGTCTTAGAAGAGAGTCAAGCTACACAACAGTAACATATATAGAGGACATAGGTCAGTCCCATGCAGGCTTCCTAGATGTCAGCTCAGTCTCTGTGAGCCCCTGTGGGCCCAGTTTAGTTGATTCAGTGGGTTTTCTTGTGGTGTTCTTGACCCTTCTGGGTCCCACAATCATTTGTTCCCCTCTTATGTGGGGGTTTGTGCACATGAATAAAGGTTCCTAGGGAGGTCAGAATAAGACATCAGATCCATGAATCTGGAATTTATAGGTGGTTGTGAGTCACCTGCAGTGGAGCTTGGAAATCAAATTTGGGTCTTCTGGAAGAGCAGGATGTATCTTACTTAACCACTGAGCCATCTATCCAGTCCCTGGGAAACTGCTTTTAAAGAGAAAAGTCACAGATTTACCCTGAAAAAGATATTGATAGGAACTAGAGGATAAAGAGGAATTATCAAAACCAAAAACAAAACAAAAAAATTATTAGAAAAGAAAAATGATGTAACAAAGTTTGAAGTCCCAGTTTACAGACAAAGAAGAGCCACCCTGATAAGAACGTGTTAATGGATCTCGGATAGTCTGTGCTATCGTGTCAAGGTCAATGTTCCTGTCACTCACTGGGGAACGACTGGAAATTTCTGGAAAAACAATAAATTAATTTAGCTATAACTTAACAAGAAGGCACTAAACAATGTTAGGAGGAGCAACTGGAATAATATAGTGAAAATATTCCTGTCTTAATTCCTAAAACCTTTAACCCTGCTCTGAAATGCTTGTAACTGAGAAGGGTTTCACACCAATCCTCCATTCTCTAGTTCTCTAGCATCGCTTTGACTTCCTAGGGAAACGTTGATCACTTTTGTGCTCCAGAGTGTTAGAACTAGAGGTCCCTTTTGTTTCAGTTCACCCTTTGTTGAGTGGCCGAGAGATCTGCACCAGAGAATGACAACCTTAAGAGCTGGCAAAAGCGTCCATCTGTCGCAAGCTGCTCCAGCACTGTGCCCATGTTTGGGTTTCTTGAGCATATCCACAAGATCTTGGCAGTCACATCTCTGGAGGGTGACACGCACACTTCTCCTCACTACCCATTAGCCACGATTCTGGCCCTGGAGTCTGGAAGCATGCTGCAATGTCTAGAATCAGAGGGCAAGTAAGTTGAGAACTTAGTTACAACAAGGGGAAAACCACTCTGAAGGAACTACGGTGTAGCCACAGAGTAGTGAGCTTGACTATGGGGCTTGAATTTTTGTCCTATGATATGCAGAGACGAGGCAGCCAGGATCATTTCTGAAAGAAGAAAAGAAAGTGAAAATTAAACACATCCAAGACAGAGCTTAATCATTCCCTTTGATTCTGAGGAGGCCTGTCTAGTTTCTTAAAGGGGAGAGGAAAGTGTGAGAGTCAGGTACCTCCCACTGCCGTGCTGGGCAACCATATTCTTAGGTCATCCCAGCAAGTACACAGACCAGTGGTTTCAGTCCTATCTAAAGGTTTGTAGTCCCAGTGCTCTGGAGGCTGAAGCAAGAAGCTCATGAGTTTGAGGCCACCTTGGTCTATCTAGGGAAACTCTGTAAGGACAAATAAAAAGAAGGAAAAGGGAAAGGGGGAATGAGAGTTAGACAAAGGACATATTTAAACTAGCCACGAGAAAGAATAACCCTGTCTCTAAACACGCTAAATAAAGCTGCAAAAGCAATAATACTTCTTCATCAGATATTTATGCTCTTAGACCCACCCCACTGTTTTGTGTTTCTACCTTTAATCTTTTTAAATATCAGATCTTTTTTCTCACACCCATTGATTCAGCGCCCAGGGAAAGGAGGATTGCTGGCTTCAATGTAGCCCGGCCTCAAACTCTTTGTCTCAGCCTCCCAAGAGCTGGTATCATGAACATGTACCACCCTGCTCAGCCTCAGCTGACGTTTTTATTAGTATTTTAAATGTTATGACTGGCGTCCAAGGTCTGTAAAACTTCCATTGCTGGGTTACAGTCTGCAGATCCTTTGGCCTAATGACTTGAATCAATCTTTTTGCAAGGATTCCTAGGAAATCTTTCTCCTCATCCAGCCCCTGCCTCTAGGTAAAATCAAATAGCAAGGGGGACTGAATGGCTCTGTCCTTGAAATATGAGTGCCTCTACCCTGAGGCTGGTCAGGTGGGGAATGGCTCCTACCAAAAAGGGAAGGAGCATGTTAAGATGCGCGTGGCATTTGCAGGAGAGAAGATGTCCCATCAGTAAACCTACCAGGCTTCCGAGGAAACTCGGCCTAATGCCACCAGATGTCGCAGGTGCCAAGGGAAAATTCTCTCCTAGTCTCCTGCTTTCTCTCTGCTCCCCTTCTCCTGCTGTTCCTCCTCTTCCTCTTCTTGTTTTGCCTTTTTCTTTAGTCCTCCTCCTTTATACTGTCTTCTTGGTTCTTCCTCCCTCAGCTAAGATAATTCTAAAGGAAAAGGGTCTATGATAAAGCCACTCACGTATTCATCCACAAGAACTAACTATTGTTATATACAGCGTAGAGATACAGAAATTCTTCCAAACATGAAACCACATGCTTCCAGGGAGATTTGCAATCCAAAGTTCTCACTGAAGAATATGAGCCTTTATGCAGAATGCATGTTTCCCAGGTACAAGCCGGGGCCTCCTTGCCTCCTGAGTTCTGGCCATCCTTTCGAAGGCCAAGACTGCACCCCAGGTTCTGTCACATTTGTCAGCAGCTCGAGTTTTGGTTTCCCCGCTGTCTGGTGTACTCTACATCAAGTAGCCATTCTTTTATCTCTGTCCGGCGTAAAAGCTCAAGCTTGGGCCACAACTTCTTTGCTTGTCTCTCCCACACTGTCTGCTCCTTTTCCTCCCACACAAAGCAATCACTGAAACAAGGCCGATAATGCATTGCAAATACTTGAACTGAAAGCTTTTGGGTCACGGGAGGGCACAGCAATAAACTTCAGCTGGCACCATGCACAATCAAGCCGTGGGTCTTTTGCTCTCACCCCCAAGACCTTCTCGCTGTTGGCTTCACCCACAAAGTGTGTGAGCCTCTGCCAATCTTTTCTCCTGCCCCTCCCTGCCAACTCAAGCCTTTGTTCCTGAGTGAATGGCCTTCTGCGTGTTCTTCAGGCTCCAACTCTGGGCCAGTCTTGCTTGATAGCGTATTCCTTATCATGAATACTCCAAATTCAAGTTCAGACACATTTTGTTTTCACCTTCACCTATCCTGGTTCTCAGAAAAGATGCCTTTCATATCTCAA
>LOJH01015711.1:0-16600 GCA_001685095.1 Ellobius talpinus | reverse complement strand
ACACACACACACACACACACACACACACACACACACACACTTGTACTGGTTAGTTTTACGTCAACTTGACACAAGCTAGAGTCATCAGAGAGGAGGGAGCTTCAGCTGAGAAAATGCCCCCATCGGGTCTGGCTATGTAGGCAAGCCTGTAGAACATTTTCTTAATTAGTGATTGGGGAGAAGGGCCCAGCACATTGAATGTAGTGTCCTCCCTGGGCTGGTGGTCCTGGGTTCTATAAGAAAGTAGACTGAGCAAGCCATGATGAGCAAGCAGTAAGCAGTATTCCTTCATGGCCCCTGCATCAGTTCCTGACTCCAGGCCCCTTGCTTGTTTGAATTCCTGTCCTGACTTCCTTCCCTGAAGGACTATAATATGGAAGTGTAAGTCAAAGAATTCCTTTCCTCCCCAACTGGCTTTGGTCCTGGTGTTTCATTGCAGCAATAGAAAGCCTAAGGAAGGCAGCCCTATACCCAGCTGAAAACCCAGATGTGAGGCACAGTGAATGCTTAATGAATCCATATGTTTCCTATTTTAAGTGGTGAAAGACTTAAAAACTTAGCACCTAGAATCTTTCCTAGGCCAACACAAATCACACTTCTTTGGAACCTTTTTGGGTTTAGAGGCAGGATTTTATATAACTCCTTTAGAAAATTGGCAAAAAGGAGGCATCTTTTCAGGTCTGCAAGTGAGAATAGTCTTATTTTTGTTTTACAGAAGACTAGATAACAAGTCCCAAACCCTTGGAGGACTCTGTTCACTCTCCATCTAGTTTGTCCTGGTGTTCCCGTGTCCTTCACCTCCCACATTAAGCTCGAGCAAGAAGCTTCTGGACCCAACATCCTGACACACCAGCAACTGAGGGCTCAGTCTATGTCTGGTCACTGAAGACTGCACCAATGCTGCCATCTGATTGGCCAGAATGTCTGGTCACTGGAGACTCTGTGCCAATGCTGCCATCTGATTGGTCAGTACTATTGCTTTATAGATTGTCAAGTACAGTTGGATATTGTGCTCAAATGCTGAAGATGTAGACCTTAACTTGGGTGTTTTCTAGACTTCTCTTTGCTATTCTGTGCTTGAAATTTATTTTATTTTTTGGAGGAACTAGAGGTTAATCTTAAGATCTCATGCATTCTTGGCAAACACTCTACCACTGAGCCATAGCCATTCTTAGCCCCTCACTTGGAGGGGGTTGAATCTAGGCAAGCACCCTGTCACTGAGCTATGTCTCCATTCACATGCCCATAACTGGGTGATTCTAAGCAGGTGCTTTACCATTAAATCACACTTCAACCCCCTCAGCGGGGGATTCTAGGCAAGTGTTCTACCACTGAGCCACACTCTAGCTCCTCAGTAGGGATTCCAGTCAAATGGTCTATTACAGAGCCATGTCCCTAGCCCCTCACTGGGATATTTTATCAAAGTGTTCCTTGAAACACTTCATTATTATGTTCTTAGAGTTCCCTTGGAATTCACTAAGCTCCAGAAAGCCATGATTTTGAGTGCTGAAGTTCTCAGAGACAGAATTCTTCTTTTTTGAGCCCTGGTCCTTGCTTTATGTTAATTCTAGCTTTTTCCAAGCCAGCATTACTTTCTCTGAATGGTATGAAAGAACATAGCAGGAGATGGGAGGGAATTTGGGAAATGGAGAAGGGCTGATACGGATGGCAGCTTGTAGTGTATCTTCAGGTAGGGAAAGGAAATGGAAGGGATTGGCCATTTCAAGCCAAGGTGCATAAAACATTGAGTGTCATACTAAGGAGCTTGGGGTTCCTATGGGAACCATGAAGAAACAGGCAAAGGCTTGGGTTAGAGACGATGGGTGTGGTGCATGTAGTAAGGAACGGTTGAAGGTAGGGCACACAGTAAAGGATATTTGTACAAAGAGACATGAATTAGTTACTTTTCTCATTTCTGGGACCAAGTACTTGGCAAGGAAAAGCATAGAGTAGTGGTTCTCAACCTATGGATCTTGACCCCTTTCACAGGGGTTACCTAAGACCATCAGAAAACACAGATATATACACTATAATTTGTAAAATTATAAATTTTACAAAACTGTAAGATTACAGTTTTGAAGTAGCAATGAAAATAATGTTATGGTTGGGGTCACCACAACATGAGGAACTATATTGAAGGGTCACAGCATCAGGAAGGTAGAGAAGGCTTAGAGGAAGAAGGTTCCTTTGCCTGATGGTTCAAGAAGGATGATGGAGTTCATGGCAGTGGGGAGATATAGCTGAAATGTCTTATATCTTGATAGATCAGAAAGCAGAGAGCAGACAGGAAGGGGAGGGCAGACAGAAACAGAACAGTCAGGAAACAGAAAAAACAGAACAAGAGAATAGAGAAGAAGTAGGAAACACAGAGCAGACAGGAAGTAGGGATGGACTATCAAATCTCAAGGTCCACTTCTCTTCAGTGATCTACTTTCTCCACCAAGATTCTACCTCTTAAACAGTCCAAAACCTCTCAAAACTGTGACCACAACTGGGGACCAAGTATTCAAACACATGTACATATGGAAAAGATTTCACAATGAAATCATAATAACGAACAAGGAAGAAGATATTGAGGGCTTGAGGAGGATGGGCCATAGGGACACAGAGTGAGCAACATGGTGACAATATGTCTTCCTAGAGTCACTGGGCATATGAGACAGCGCCTAACTGTTGTCTGGGTCTTTAGTCTTTGGGGAGATTCACTGGGAATTCCACGCAGACGTGGAATTTGACTCTGGAAATCAGGGGTGCCTTTGATGACAGTTGTCCCTCATTAGTGAGTACGAACAATGGACACATAGACAGAGATGAGCAGCCTGTGGGTGGGTTCCGTGCAGTGGCAAATCAGCCCCACGGGGAAAACATATCAGTATGAGCAGCATTGTGCTGCTCTGAGTCATCCTGATGTCTGTGTCTCCACCCCCAAGCAGATGCATGCCCTGTGTGAGTCCCTTGGCATTTTGCAATGCAGACGGTTTGATGGACCCAGCTGCCTGATCGTGAGGGGCAAGTACTGTGGATGTTGCCCATCCAGAAGAAAGGGGGAAGAGTGACTCCTGTCAGAGTTATATCTCCTCCCAGGCTGGAGACAGTGCTGTTATCTTTGACTCTGCCATTGTTGTCCTCCCTTCCGAGGCTCTGTTATAACTTTATCCAGAGGTCTGATGGACTTGCCAATGCTGAGACATCTGAGAGGGTGCCTGCTGGAGCTGCAGGTGAATATGACCTACCCCCGGGCATTATATCCAAGGCCTCTCTCAATTTCACTGTTCATTCTAGAATGAGTCATCTCCCATGACATTATCAGGCAGTCACACAGTAGCAGGACACTGGGTGACAGCCAGTTTGTGACTGCATTTAGAGTTAGGCAGTAGCCTGGAGAGAGAGACTATATTAATTGCTTTCCAGGCATGACTTGTCTGAATGCCTGTCAGAAACAATGTAAGGGGGGGAAGGATTTATTTTGGCTCCTGGTTTTGGAGGGCTTAGTCCATGGTGGCTTACCTTGGTGTGCTTGGACAGAATATTATGGTGGCTGGAAGATGTGGCCGAGGACCTTCTTCATTTCACTATGAACAGGATGTAGTGAGAGGGACCAGGGAAAGATAGAGCCATGGGATGACTGGTTTTAATGTCAACTTGTCACAAATGAGAATCATTTGAATAGGGAGAAAGCCCTCAACTGAAGACCTGTCCTGACGGCCTTAACTGATGTGGGAAGACCCACCCTGAGTGTAGACGTCACCTCTGTCAGCAGCCCACATAAAAAGGGAGGGGCAGAAGGAAGATTACTGTCTTTTGCTGGATTGGATTTCCCTGTTGGCAGCAAATTGATCTGCCCTCTTGCTGCCGCCGCTGCTTCCATTTGCTGACACCAGAACCAACACTTCCAGGCTTCCATCACTGGCTAAAGACCAGCGTCTGTCGAGGAACCTTCCAGGTTTTCAGCATTGGATCAGTACTGCTAAGCTTCTTGGTCTTGGGGACTGAGAAACTAAGGGACTGTAGGCCTCTCCAGTATGAGAGAGCCATTGAGGGGACTCTCCAGGTACTGAGTCCCCAGACCTCAAGGACTGAGAAACTACTGGGTCCCCAGACCTCAAGGACTGAGAAACTACTGGGTCCCCAGACCTCAAGGACTGAGAAACTACTGAGTCCCCAGACCTCAAGGACTGAGAAACTACTGGGTCCTCAGCCTCTCAGGTACAATTCACCCGCTGTTACTGTTTCAAAATAACCTGTTTAATAAATTATACACACATACATATATAACATACATACATACATACATGTCTGTGGGGGAGTGGGCAGGTGCACATGTACATGAGGTGCCTGGCGTGTGGAAGCCAGATTCAGGGTTTCTTAGTTCTTGAGATAAAGTCTTTCATTAGACCTTAGAGCTCGCTGATTCAGCTAGGCTGGCTGGTCACAGAGCCCCAGGGGTCCTCCAGTTTCTGCTTTCCCAGCTCCAGGATTACATGTGTGCCCCAACCATGGCAGATCTTCTTCATGTGGGTTCTGAGGGTGGAACATAGGTCCTCATGCTTGTATGGCAAGTGCGTTACTTAACTATCTCCCCAGCCACCTGAAGTTGTTACACCTTCCCAGGGAAGTTCCAGAAATTGTGGACCAAGCATTCAACACATTAACCTATGAGGCATCTTTCATATTTGAGCCATAGCTCAGGCAGCCAGCTTATGCTGAGCAGCACTTAGGCCCGGCTCTGGCCAGACACCAACTTTGGAGCATTTGGTGAGACTGGAGACTGGCATCAGGAGTAGGCTTGTTAGCTGCTTCTGTAAGGTGTTCACTGGGAGTCAAAGCATGAGAAGAGGTTGCCCCTTGGAGCTCCTCCTTGAAGCTGGATGGAGATCAGGTTAGTTTCCATGGAGAACTGACACAGGGCAACCCAAAATGAGGGCTGGAATGCAGAGTTCAAGCAAGAAGAAAATGACTTTGTGCTAAGACCCCAGACCACAACATTGGGGTTAGATGGTTACATGGGTGCCCTGGTTTGTTGAGAACTGACATCAAACCCTGCAAATGAATGAACTTGTGCATAAACAGGCACATGTGTGCATGTGTGTGCATACACATGTGCGGGCCACACGTCAATCTCTGGTGCTGTTTTTATCTTTTTTTTTTTAAGACAGGGTTCTTCACTGGCTCAGACTTCACCAAATTGGCTAGGTGGGATGACCAGTGAGCTCTATCTCCCCAGCACCAGGAATGTAAGGGCAGGCAACCATACCTGGCTTTTTCATAAGGGTCCTGAGAATCAAACTCATGTCCTCATGCTTGCAAGGGAAGAACTTGATTAACTGAGATAGCACCCTAACTCTCATTATTAGCCTTTTATTTGGGAGCCCTGGGATCATTATCCCTGAGATCCTGGGAAGCCTGGGGATAGAAGATCCTTTTTTCCTCCTTCCCTCTTCCTTCCTCTCTCCTTCCCTCTCCCCTTTCTCACCCCCTCCCTTCCTTCGTTTCCTCCACCATTTTATCCCTTCCAAGGAAATTCCAGTCCACTACCTGAGCTGGACAGACCTCCCCCAACTCCCTCAGCACACACACATCAGTGCACAGAAGTCCTTGGAACTAAGGAAGCAGATTTAATCACACAACCCACCCGTGGGTAGGGATGAAGCGAGTGGTTGGACAGCCATGCTCTATCTATCTCCACAAGGGTGGCATGCCTCAAAGACATTTACAAGTGTGCATTAAGTTACAGCCAGAGAGGGAGACTTCCTGTAGCTTTCAACACAGATGTTCTCAGCTCTGTCCCAAATGTTGCTTACTTTGAAACAGACCAAGAGTTTGGAAGAGTAGAACTTCATAAGTCTCAACTCCTTGGCCAATTGACATTTTGTTGGTTTTGTTTATTGTTCTTTGATATTGAGTCTTTTTTCTTTTCTTTTCATTCTTTTTCCCTCCTTCCCTCCCTCCCCCCTCCCCCTCTCTCCTTCCCTCCTTCCCTCCCTCCCTCCTTTCTTTCTTTCTTCCTTCCTTCCTTCCTTCCTTTATTTCTTTCTTTTCTTTCCTTTCTCTATGTAGTTGACTGTCCTGAAATACTTTCTGTAGACCAGGCTGGCCTTGAACTCACAGAGATCTGCCTGCCTCTGGAGTGCTGGGATTAAAGGCCTGCCCCACTGCCACCCCATTGAGATTGGGTTCTTGCTATGTATTCCTGTCTGCCCTGGGCTACTTGTGGTTATTCTCCTGTCTCTACTTCTGAAGTGCTGGGATAATAGGAAAGCTGGGCATGGGAGCTCACACCTGTAATCCTAGCATTTAGGAGGATGAAGAAGGAGGATTGCTAGCTCAGGCTGCAGAGTAAGACCTTGTCTCAACAAAGCAATAATACTAAACAAACAAAGCAAGAAAGTCACCTGAGATGAAGAAAGCAAGTTCTAAGCTAGCAAGGCTCTGGTTGGTAATAACTGTGTGGAACTGTGTTCAAACTAGCTCTGTTTCTTTTTCAGAACATCTAGTGTTTCAAAGGCATGGTAATTGCATAAATATGAAAGTATAACATATATACATATGTATATACATATATATACATTCTATACATGTAACTATACACACATTTCTGTATGCATATGACAGTATGTGTTCAATAATATTTGGTCCCCAAATGAAGAGGATTTGGTACTGTGTGCTGTGTTTCTTTTATCACTCGTTCCATGGATCTATATGGCAGGGTCTCAGAATGAGGAGCCCACGACATGATTGGCCAGTTGAAGCAAGGCTTAAATGAAGATGCTGTGTTGGTATGAACTGGAATATTGTCCTGTATTTCTACTCTGTCCGGTCTCACCCCACAAAGCAAAGCAAGGCTTCCTCTTTCAAAGACTAATTAGCCAATCTACAGTTCCTTTAAATCCCACCTTTCTCTCCTCTCTGTAGGCTGTAGGCCACCTTTGAATGAATTTCACCCCACTAAAGAGAGAGGAGGGCAGAGAGAATGGTGAAAGACAGTGAAATTTTCACGTGTGCCGGAAGCAACTTCTAAAATTAAATGTATAGATTACTTGTGGGTTTCATTATTCAGTGTATTCCTGTTCCCCACTAACTGGATAACTGAAAATGGGCTATCTTGGCTTTGAAAGATCACTCTTTGAAAAGATCACGGCAACACAGTGGATGATTTATGTGGCCAATGAATGGGGAGCCTGGGTCTTTGGATTTTGTATGTATGCTCAGTGTATAGCTTTCAGCAGATCAATTAATACTTCCTAGGAACCTTCTGCCTTTCAATAGGGGACTGATGAAGTAGGCCAGAGCCCCTGACTTGGGGAAGCATGATCTACCTGTTATACAGAAATACTGTGAACTTGTAGTCTCTTAACACTGTGGTTTAAAACAAGAATACACCAATGTTTATCTTAGGCCTTCTAGACCATGTGGTACCTGGTTTGTTCTCCCATTTTCTCTGTCTTACTCTGTCTACACACACACACACACACACACACACACACACACAGTGGCTTTCTTATTCTTTACAATAGTAGTGACCCAAGGATTAAGACTTATCTCTGTCTTTCACTTTTTTGTGTGCTGGAATGGAACTAAGAGCCCCTTTTGCATTCCAGCAAATGCTCTACCACTGACCCACACCCCAGCCCCTCACTGGGGGATTCTAGGCAGGGCTCTACCACTGAGCCACACCCCAGCCCCTCACTGGGGGATTCTAGGCAGGGCTCTACCACTGAGCCAAACCCCAGCCCCTCACTGGGGGATTCTAGGCATATGCTCTACCACTGAGCCACACCCCAGCCCCTCACTGGGGGATTCTAGGCAGGNTACCACTGAGCCACACCCCAGCCTCTCACTGGGGGATTCTAGGCAGGTGCTCTATTGCTGTGAGGCTATGATACCAACAAAGAGAATTCTCGGCAAGTACTCTACTGTTGAACTGTACACCAGCCAAGGTACACTGCCCTCTTTTGAATGGAATGAATTACATGCAGTAGACTGCTCATAAAGAAACTCACCTCAGTTGTAAAACGACTTCTCCCAAATGGAGAAGCCCCCCCACGACTCTTTTGTTTTAAGCTGTGGGCTGGGGTGAATTCACTCATCCTCCGCTAATCATTTTCTGCCTGGACACTCAGTCCACTCCAGTGATTTTGAAAAATACATCTACCCCCTTTCACACGTGTGTTTGACTTCCCGGCTCTGAAGCTTACCTACCTACCTCTGTCGGCTGAAAATGGCCATGCCTTTTCACTTTAGTTCTGGTGGGAATTGGATTGCACTAGTTTTATCTGCCTGAGTTGGGCCACACAAACCAGATGTCACGCTAGCTTATTTTAGTTCGCACGGAAGCTGTTATTTGAAAGGTGGGAGGTAGGTCAAATTGCGGGAGGTCATTTTCAAGACCTGGATTTATCCTTTCCCCTGTTAAGCTGTTTAAGGGCAGAGACTCAGAAGATACTCAGCAAAGTGTGGTGTTTATAGGTTGTAAATGTGTGTGTGTGTGTGTGTGTAGCCAGATGTCAACCGCAAGTGTCATTTCTCAGGTATATTCATATGATTTTTGAGAAAGAGGCTCATTGATTCAATTCCGCTGTCTGATGAGGGCCCCAGAGTCCTCTCGGCCTCTCTTGTTCCAGAGTTACACCTGAACACGGTTGTACCTGACTTTGATTGTGTGCATTCTGGGTCTCAAACTCAGATTGTCATGCTTGTATGGCAAAACCCTTGCTGATTTAGGCATCTTCCCAGATCTCCACACCTATTTTGATGTCTAATAATTAATCAGTTAATTATTTCGCTCCTCTTGACCAAAGATAGGGCCCTTCAGATAGGACAAGGGGACTCTGCATTTTAGACATTTACTCAACTGCCATTATTATGAAGTTATGTGAGAGACTGAGCGTTATGAAATAGAGTACAAATTAGATACCTTCAGGAGTTATGATTTGCAGTACATGTTCCTCTCATGAACAGGATCAGTAGATTATTTTCCTTAATAAAATAAGACCAAGGGACTTAGGAGATGGCTCAGAGGTTAAGAGTACTTGCTGCTCTTACAGGCCATCCAAGTTCTGTTCCCAGTACCCATGTTGGGCAGCTCACAACTGCTTGTAATTCCAGTTCCAGGGCATCTAATACATTTTTCTGCCCTCCAAGGGACCCCACACACATGTGGTATACACAGAGAGATATGCATATACATATGCAGAAATCGTAGGGAGGGTCTGGGACCTTCTTCAAAGCAATGTGCCTTACCCTCTCTGAGGAGTGGATGGGGGGCCTGGGCGGGGAGGGGATAGGTAGAGGGAGGGGGAGGAGGGAGTGAGAACTGGGATTGGTATATAAAATGGAAAAAGATAGTTTGTTTTCTTTTTAAAAAAAAAAGAAAAGGAAAGAAATTATAAAAAAAATTTAAAAAATGGAAAAAAATAAACAAACAAAAAGACAGAGACTAGCAGAAGCTTTGTGAACCATTCTGTAACTTAGAATTTAACTATCAGTCTTCACAGGGCTTTTATAGTGCGACAAAACAATAAAGGTGAAAATATGCCGGGTGGTGGTGGCACACACCTTTAATCCCATCACTCAGGATGGGAACGCACTCTGTGAGTTTGAGGCCAGCTTGGTCTACAAGAGCTAGTTCCAGGACAGGTTCCAAAGCTACAGAGAAACCCTGTCTCAAAAAACCAAAAAGAAAAAGAACAAAAAACCTTTTAAAATTATATATGTATGTGTGCGTGTCTGTGTGCACATGAGTACAGGTGTCTGTGGAGGCCAGAAGAAGGGGGCAGATTCCCTCCAGCAGGAGAGACAGGTTGGTCTTACATGGGTGCTGGGAACTGAACTTGGATCCTCAGCAAGAACTTGAAGAGTGCTCCTAACTGCTGAGCCATCTTTCTAAACCCTGAAAAACACACTCTTAATTGGAATATCTTGGCTGGTGGCCAGCCCTAGTCAGTGCAAAAATTGAAATCATAACAAGCACTTAGCCAGCAAGGCCTACTTTGATGACTAGATAGGAATCATTGATAAGAGGACAATGTTTGCAGGCAGAGGATACTGATAAAGCAATCACCAAACATCCAGAGTTAATTTTCTTAGATTACACATCCCCTCTTCCAATTCTGTGGGAATTGATTATTTGATTCACAATCATATTTCTAAAAATCACAATTCCCAGAGGAGCTGTTTCTGAATGTTTTAATGTTTGTTAAAAAAAGTGTTTATTATCAGCTTGTGAATTTGTAATTGCTAAGAAAAAATTCATTACATTCTAATTGTTTTGCTGGGAGAAAATATTATGAAAGGGTTGCAAGTATTACCACTGGAGCTCTCGTGAGATGAGGGTAAAGGTGTCGTGCACATGCCCTTCAGGTCAAGCGCTGCCTTCAGGAGTCTGCAAACCCACACTGGGGGAGCTGGGCCAGCTTTAACTATGTGGTGAGTTCTAGCCCAGCCTGGGCTACATGAGATCCTGTGTCAAAAAGACCAAATACAAAACAACAATCATGCAAATAAAAATGCTTACCTGCAAGATGGTCTGACAAGTTGTCAGAACTATGTGAAATCCCCCTCCAGGAAACAAGCTTCCCTTCTGGTTGGCCCCAGGCTTCAGGCTTTTCTTCCTTCCAGTATGAGACTCTGGAAAAAAAATTCATCTTCTTAGGGTCTATTGTTTCAATATTCTGATAGCTATAGGGAGGGGCACAAGTGTCTCTCCTTAGAATATCTTTTCTTTTTTGTGTGTGGGGGTTTGAGACAGGGTTTCTTTGTATCTTTGGAACCTGTCCTGGAACTCACTCCGTAGACCAGGCTGGCTTCAAACTCACAGAGATCGGCCTGACTCTGCCTCCCAATTGCTGGGATTAAAGGCATGTGCCACCACCATCGGGAAGAACATCTTTTCTTCCAGGATGGTCATGCACCTGTTAAATTCTGTCTCCTTGCCTAGGTTTGACACCTTATTTTGTCTCTAATATGGCTTTCTGGGGCAGGCCAAGTGCAGGTCTCTGAGACAGCTCAATGCAAACACATCCTAGTTTCATTTCCATTTGAGGCCATGAGAAAATAACCCAATGAAAAGTACTGAAGAGGGAGAGTTTATCCTAGCTCAAAATTCCAGATTACACAGTCCATCCCTGCAGGGACGTCAAGGTGGTGGTAGGACGTTGAAGCAGCTGCTCACATCACAGCCACAGTCAAGAGCAGAGAGAATGATGAATGCATCCAGGCTTAGTGCTCAGATGGCCTTTTCTGCTCTACACAATCCAGCGCTCCAAACCAGAGAATGGTGCTGTCTGCTGCAGACTGAATCTTCCCATATCACATAGTGCAGTCAAGACATTTCCCTATAGACTTACCAACAGCTCAAAGGTCTGAACGGTCCCTCCTTGAGACCTCCTTCCTAGGTGATCCTGGAATGTCCACATGGTGGTTTGAATGACACGTCCTCTTTAAGTCTCAGACATTTGAATATGTGGTCCCCAGGTTGTGGCTGTGTGGGGAGGCTTAGTAGGTGTGGTCTTGCTGGAGAAGGAGTGTCATTTGTGAAAATTCTCTCTGCTTCCTGTTTGCAGGTTGGGGGAGATGTGAGGTCTCAGCTGCTGCCCCAGCCACCTGCTGCCTGCTACCTCTGCAAACGTGGACTCTGATTCCCAGAACTGGAACTGTGAGGACAAAATGAACTCTTTTGTCCATAAGTGGCCTTGGCCATGGTGTTTCTTCACAGCAATAGGAAAGTAGCTAAGACAGTCCAGTTGACCAAACTAAGCATCACCATGAATCATCACAGAGGCCACCCATGTTACCTCAGTGTCAACTTCCTCCTTGCAGTAATAAAGAGGAAGGAAGGCCTTTGGGATCCTGGGATCCCATAATCTGGATTCTGAAGGCACCAACAAAGAATGTTTCCACTTCATTTTCTGGACCAAATGTCTTGGGTCTGCATGGGGCACTGGTAATTAAAATTCTTGATTCTTTTTCATAAAAGAGAATTTTAGTATTTTTCCCTAGACAGTTTATTTGTCAAATGAAGTTTTACATGGAAGAGACCTTTAAACCTGGCCCTGTATTGAATGTAAATTATGACTGTGACATTATTAGTTATATTCAAAGACATCCCAAGAGAAGCATTCTTAGAAGACTCTGGGGGGTGTAGTCTTTGGTGCCGAAAGGAATCCTGTTCTCTGGAGAGAGCTGTGAGTCAGATGAACAGGTGAGACATGCTGAAGCCAGTGTCCTAAGATTATAGAAAAAGAAGTATGGGTCAACAGGATAGAAAAGGAAAACGAGACTGCAGTCGTTGAAATGGCTCAGTAGGTAAGAGTCTCAAGCCTGGCTACCTGAGTTTGATCCCTGGGGACCACATGGTGGAAGGAAAGAGCTGACTTCTGCAAGTTGTCCTCTGACCTTTATAACTATGCTTTGATACACACACACATGAGCGCATGCATGCACACATGTACACACACGCAGAGAGAGAGAGAGAGAGAGAACCCACATATACTCCCCCATACAAATATGGAATTTAATTGGAATCTATATAGAGCTGTATAGTTGTACCTTCAACTGCTCAGTTCCAGCCTGGGAGAGAACCAGTTTAGTAATGTGTGAAAATTAAAAGACTTTAGTTGGCTATAATAAGCTCAGTGTGCATCAACATCACAAGAAGTTTGCCAACAAGAGAAGGAAAGGCACCAGCACAATAAGGCAACCACAGCTTGGATTAATTGAGACAGATAGTCTGGAATGAACAAGCGGCAGGTCCGCTGTATATGTCCTGTGCCCAGTTTGTAAGCTTCTGAAATATGAGAAAAAGACATTCATTCAAACACACACACACACACACGCACAAACACCACAGGGATTTTTTTGTTTTTGTTTTGTTTTTTAAACTGTGTTGCACATGACTCACACTAGCTTTAAAGTCACAGTATAGCCAAGGATAATCTTAAACTTCTTTTTTTAAAAAAAGAATTATTTTTATTATCTTATAAAATTATTTGTACCTGTGAGGGTCTATGTGTGTGTGTGTATGTGTGTGTGTGTGAGTGCAGGTGCCCAAAGAGGCCAGAGAGGGCATTAGATCCCCTGGAGCTGCTAGATGTGGGTGCTGGGAATGGAAATTGAGTCCTCTGCAAGAGCAGTGCACACACTCAACCACTGTGCCATCTTTCTAGCCCATGCCAAGCTTCCGATCCTCCAGCCTTGAGCATTCTGGGATTATAATATTTCCCAATTTACGTGGTGCCGAGGATGAACCCGGGGCTTCATGCATGCATGACAGGTGCTCATGGCTGGTGCTGTCTTCCATCATGCTTTTGTAATGTAGCCTCTGTGAAAATTCAAAAGATAGGGCTGGAGAAGAGACTCACAGCTAAGAGTGTGCAGTGCTCCTTCAGAGGAACTGGGCTCAGTTACCAGCACCCTCATCAGGTGACTCTGATGTCCTCTGGTCTCTGCAGTCACCTACACACATGGTACATGTAAATTCCTACAGGCAGGAATACACACACATCAGTAAATTTGAGGGAGCTCGAATGATAACTAAACATTGGGTACATATGGCTCTTCCAGAGGACTTGAGTTCAGTTCTCAGCACCCAAGTCACATGGTTCACAATGGCCTATGCAGATGATTTGATACCTCTGCCCTCCCTCCACCAGCATCAGAATTCACATGCACATAACACCTCCAAATGTATAATTTAAAAATAGTAAAAACAGATCTTTAAAAAATCTCAGAAGGAACACTTAGGGTGCTAAGGTGGGAGGGATGTAAATTCAAGGACAACCTGAGATACCCAGGGAGTAAAAGTACGTCATGATTTAAATGTGAAAGATTCTCCCACTGACTCACACGCTTGAACACTTGGTTTCCAGCTGTTGAGGGTATTTTGAAAAGCTGTGGAACTTTTAGGAAAGCAAAGCTTCACTTTAGGAATTTAGTCTGAACAGCCAGTCTGGGAAGCAAGCCCCACCCCTTTTCCCACACTTACCCTGTACATACATTTTCTCTAGGTTTTCATTTTTATCTACTGTTATATCTTTGCTAATAAATAGATGAATGTAAGTGACGTTCCCTTGAGATGTGAGCCACCCTTGCAAATTAATGAGCCCAAGAAATAGACTCTGAGAATTCCCAATGTAGAGCCGGTGGGTCAGACGTGCAGGTCACAACTTGGTCTTGGGACTGGCACCTAACATGAAAACAATTTTGTGAGCTTCTGAATTGGACTTATAGGATCAGAGTCAGGGAGACCATGTCAAAGTAGAATTGAATTCCAGGACAGCCGGCTGGTGGGTTCCTTGAAGTATCACTTGGTTGGTATGTGGGGGAACTCTGTCCCCCTACGTCTGGTGTCACAGTGTGTTGAGTGGTGCATATAAGCAGGAAAATATTTTGTCTATTTCCCTGTTACACAGAGAAATGAACTTATAGTATTTGAGATTAGTCCTTGCACAAGAAATCTATCCAAATTTTATAGCTAACAAAGGAAAGAATTCGATAAACAACATTACTAGGAACAAGTGTTGATGCTCAAATTAAACTCCCAGTAATTCAAAACAAATTTGGTCAACCATGTTTGCTATCAAAAATGGTATTACAAAATTTTCATCGCATCAAAAGGCAATCAAAGATTACATGACTGAGAAATTGGAAGCTAAAAAGCATTATAAACAAAGCTAGGCATGTAGTTCAGTGATAGGATGCTTACCTAGCATGTAAGGTCCTGGGTTCAATCACCAAAAGGGCACAAACATCAATCACAAAAATTCCAAAACAGTAGCAACAACAACAAACCCAACAATCAACAGTAATAATCAAAATAACAATAACAAACCCAACAATAAAACAAACACAACAAACCCAGCAATCAACACTAACATCAACAGCTAATCAACATAACAATAATAAACCCAACAAGGAGAAATAATAATCAACAATAACAAACCCAAAAATCAACAATAACAAACTTAACAATCATCACACTACCCAGTAAATAGAGTAACAAAGATACAAAATAATAATAATAACAACAATAAAATCCAGTAGACAGCAATAACAACAACCTAAGAAACAACTATAATAACCGTAACAGCAATAACAATAAAACACAACAAACAACAATCACAACAAAAAGCCCATAAAGCATTAAAAATGAACCAATCCATTGCTAAGTTTCTGTCCTTTTCTAGTTTTTTTCTCAGTCTCTAATTTGTTGTGAGGTCCTTTATTCTGAAAGAATATTCTCTTTTGTACTGAATGTAGTGTTTATAATATTAGATTTATTTTCCCAAAGAAGGTGTCCTACTTACTTTTCAGTTGCTGTGACAACTGATTCTGCAAAAGCGACTTGAGGGAGAAAGGGTTCAGTTTTGGCAGAGAAGTCATGAATGCAGGAGCTTGAGGGAGCTGGTTATGTTGTGTCTATAGTCAGAAATCAGAAAGATGAAAGTCTGTACTTGAGTTACTTGTACTTTTTATACAGCCCAGGGTCTTAGATGAGAGAATGGTGCCACCCGTGGTGGGCGGGTCTCCTTGCCTCAGTTAACCTAATAAGTCCCCACAGGGGTGCTCACAGGCTCATCTCCCAGGTGACTCTAGATCACATGGAGTTGACAATTGAGGTTAACTATCACAGGCTTTCCAAAGAGTAAAAGATTCGGGTTCCATGCAAACCAAACACTCTTATCACTTAGTTGGGTTTAGAGGAATTTAAAGCAGATGCGGCCTGCATTATCATGTACCTTCACCTACAGAGAGGAGATGAGACAAATTCAACTTCGTCTAAGAAGCATGTGTAGGAGAACGAGACAAGAGCCTGGAGAGAAATGTTAGCCAGTTGTGCTAGGATTCAGGGGTTCTGGGTTTACCATCACCCACAGCTCAACCTTTCTTTTGGTATTCACCATTTTTCCTCCTCGAAAGGATGTGTTCTTCAAATGTCCCAGCCCTGCCATATACAACTCAGATATCCAGAGAGGGCCATCAGGCATATGCTTTACTGTCCCCTTGACCTAATTTATGATATTAGCAGGTAGGATGGCTAGTTTTAAATGCCAATTTCCCACAAGCTAGAAACACGTGGGGGAGAGTCTTAATTAAGGAGTTGTCTGGATCAGATTGGCCTGCAGACATATCTGATTTTCTTGATTGTTAATTGATCCAACTCACATGGGAGACTTCATTCCCTAGGCTGGGCCTGGAACTGTCTAAGGTTGAAGAAAGCTAGCTGAGCAAGCCAGCAAGCCAGCAGTGGGTACATTTGTGTCTCTTTTCTTGACAATGGATGTGGTGATCTAAGTTTGTGCCTTGATTTCTCCGAAATGATGGACTGTAGCCTGGAGCTGTGAGCTGAACAAACCCTGCCTGTTGTGTTGCTTGTTGTTGGGATAGCTCATCAGTGAGGAAACTAGATCAATGGGTACCAGGGCTCAGTGGGCACCTCTGGAGAGCTATTCAAGTTCTTGTATCCTTCAATGAGAAGCTGGACAGACACAGTTTATTAAAAAATAGTCTCTTCTGAAAAAAGATGTAGACCTGTCTCAAAACACAAGGTGGGGGGAGGGCTGGAGAGATGGCTCAGCGGTTAAGAGCATTGCCTGCTCTTCCA
>LOJH01015710.1:0-20642 GCA_001685095.1 Ellobius talpinus | reverse complement strand
CTCTGGAAGAGCAGCCAGTGCTCTTAACCTCTGAGCCATCTCTCCAGCCCCGAGGCCCTGTCTTAAAAAACTACAATGATGATGATGATGATAATCAATTTGCCTGCTAAGATGATTTAGCAGGTAAGGTTGCTTGCTGCTAAACTTGCTGACCTGGGCTTTATCCCAGGGACCCACATGGTGGAAAGAGAGAACAGACTCTGGAAAGTTGCCCTCTGACCTCCAATGGCACACTGTTCATAAATAAAGAAATGTAATACATTTAAAAATGAATAAAAATAGGCTGGATGGTGATGACAGCACTTGGGAGGCAGAGGCAGGTGGATCTCTGAGTTTGAGGCCAGCGTGGTCTGCAAGAGCTAGTTCTAGGACAGCTAGGGCTGTTACACAAAGAAAGCCAGTTGGGCTGGAGAGATGGCTCAGAGGTTAAGAGAACTGACTGCTCTTCCAGAGGTCCTGAGTTCAATTCCCAGCAACCGCATGGTGGCTCACACCCATCTATAATGAGATCTGGTGCCCAGAACACTATATATACATAATAAATAAATTTAAAAAGATATTAAAAAAAAGAAATCCAGTCTTGAAAAAACAAAAAAAGAAGAAAAATAAGTAGATTCATTATAATGCACAGCACTCTATCCTATACTCTACCTGCTGATTTGAATGTTGCTAAGTATTGAAATCCAGGCCTTCTATGTATATGCTGAGCGTGTACATTAACGTACTGAGCCATTTAAATCTCAGCCCAACAGAACTTCTCTTTTCACTTTTTTTTTTTTTAAGAAAAAACAGGATGTTCTCACAGTGTTGCCTAGGCCTGCCTCAGATCAGCAGTCCTTTTGCCTCGGCTTCCCTAATGGGCTTGGTTATAGGTGTTCACCACCATGCCCAGTTTCTTCTCTTCTCACTCTGTAGACCAGGCTGGACTGGAACTCACAGAGATCTGCCTGCCTTTGTCTCTGAGTGCTGTGGATAAAGGTGTGCGCCAGCCACCAGGCCCAGTTCCTATTTTTGGAACTCACAGAGATCTGCCTGCCTTTGTCTCTGAGGGCTGTGGTTAAAGGTGTGCGCCACCAGGCCCAGTTCCTATTTCTTTTTAGACATACTTTTATTTTCTTTCTCCCAGCTTTTTCCTAATCTTTCATCATTTTATGGTATCTTGCTTTTCAGTGATGATTGTGGGTGGGGAAGTTAAATTTTTGAAGGTTATTGAACATTGAATATAATGTTCTATGCATAAAAAAAGAGAAACAGGAAAAGAGAAAATCAGCCATGCATGTCTAAAATATACTTCAATTCATTAACTTATATTCATTTTTATTTTTTGTTTTTTGAGATAGTGTTTTTGGTTATTTAGTCCTAGCTGGACTTGATATGGTCCAGGATGCGTCTCCTGTTTCTGCCTCACTAATATTGATTGCCTCTAGCAATTATCTTTGGCTGTTGAACTTGGCAGGGATGAAGTTTGGATATAGAAGACATCCAAAGTAATGAGAGAAGATTCTTAGATAATGAGGTAGTTCTTACTATTATCTTCTTGACAATGTAGTTCTTTCTCATTCCACTTTGGCTAAAAACTAGATCAAACAAATGTTATAATGCCTGTATGGTCTTTGAGTACAATAGACTAAATAAATATGAGGGTCTTCAAACAGTAGTATAAATACCAGGTGTTAGATAATTGCTATATCAGCCTGATTAAATGACCAGGACTGTTGGGTTACATAGTAAAGAAGTGTGATGATGGGTAACGGTTGTTCTGTCATACATAGAGTGAATAAACCGAACCTTGGTGACCTTCCACTTTATATCTATAAAATAGCAGTATTCTGTCTATAGTGGTGCTTTGGAAGGTAAAGGTAGTAGTTGGGCAGTGGTGGCACACACCTTTAATGCCTTTAATCCTAGCACTCAGGGGCAGAGGCAGGTGGATTTCTGTGAGTTCAAGGCCAATCTGGTCTACAGAGTACATTCCAGGACAGCCAGGGCTGTCACACAGAGAAACCCTGTCTCGAAAAACCAAAACCAAAAAAAAAAGAAAAAGAAAAAGCTGGAAAAATAAGCTGAGAGCATTGTCTCACTGGCAGAGCACACACTTAAAAAGAAAAGAGAGAGAGAAAGAAGACAGAGGTAGTAATGAGTTCATTTAGCAGATGCTCCATTGGTTGCTATTACTGGGCAGTGGTGAGCTATTATTATTGAGACAGGGCTTCTTTTTTATGATTTATTTAACTTTATTTTATGTGCATTGTTGTGAATGTGTCAGATCTTGTGGAACTGCATTTTCAGACAGTTGTGAGCTGCCACGTGGGTGCTGGGAATTGAACCCGGGTCCTCTGGAAGAGCAGTCAGTGCTCTTAACTGCTGAGCCATCTCTCCAGCCCCAACAGGGCTTCTCTGTGTAACAGTTCTCACTTTGTAGACCAGGCTGGCCTCAAACTCACTCACTGAGATCCACCTGCCTCTGCCTTCTGAGTACTGGGATTACAGGTGTGTGCCTCCACCACCAGACAATAGTTTATTCTTAATGAGTTTATACTATATGCCAGACACTTTTAGACATTTATGTTACCAGACTTGTCTGTAATCGTGGTACTTTGTAGACTGAAGCAGTAGGATTACTTGAAGTTCAAGGCTACCTTGGGCTATATAGTGAGTTTCAGACCAGTAGGAACTATATAGCAAGGTCTGGCTAAAAAAAAAACAAAAATGACTTTTATGTGTATTTTTATTCTTCCAACAGATTTGTCTGTGATGAGGGCGATGGGTGCCCATGCAAAGGCTAGAGAAGGATATCCAGGATTCTGTCGAGCACTCTCTGGTTTATGTCTTTGAGCCTGGAGCTGGGCTGGTGACCAGCAAACTCTAGTGATCTTCTTGGCTCTGTCCTACCCAGGCATGCGTATGACCATGTCTGGCTTTTTACATAGGAGCTGGTATCTGAATTCAGGTTCTCATGTTTGAGCAGCAAGTGAGCTGTTATCCCCTGAGCCATCTCTCCAATGAGAGATAGTTGGTTCCATTTTATTGTTAAGGAAAGAGGTTCGGAAATTACATAATTTGGCCAAGGGCATATGGTGGTGCTGGAATACTTACGTAGTAGTAGCTGGAAGCCAGCAGTTTGACTGCAGTCTCTCTTTTTTGCCCTTATATTACCATTATAGATTATGAAAGCTTTATGAAGATTCATTTTGCAGAAGCCAGTAGGAACACGCACCTATTATCCAGCACTCAGGAAGCAGAGGCAGGGGCATCTCTATGAGTTCAAGGCCAGCCTGTGTACACATAGAATTCCAGAACAGCCATGGCTACATAGTGAGACCCTGTCTAAAAAAATAAAAGTAAAAAGTAAATAAGAAATAGTGTCAGCAGGAGGTCTTAGGGGCAGAAGTGCTCGCTGCCAAGCTTCCTGACCTAAGTTATCATGATCCCCTAAGGAGAGCGTGGATCCCTGCAGATTGTTCTCTGACCTGAACATGAGTGCTGTGGTACATGTGTGCCTATGCACATGTGCAAGCATAGATACACACAAATACATTTTAAAATAGAAAGAGAACCCTTTTAATTCATCATCTTGGCTTAGTACTTAGTGAAGAATACCAGTCTTACCAGGTGGTAATATGCCAGCATTCCCATCACTGAGAAGGTAGAGGGATTTTGAGTTTGAGGTCAGCCAATGGTCTAATGAGACCTTGTCTCAAGCAAAACAAAGCAACCTCCCCACCGAAGAAAAAAAAAACAAAACCCAACAACAAACAATACCCCTCCTAAACCTCAAATGAATTCAGAGAAAAATCCTGGTAATGTTTTATTTAGGTCAAATTAAAAAGCCAGGTAGTTTTGAGTTCACAAAGAAATAGCATTCTCTTAATTATTTTAACGATATTTTTTTTATCCATTCTAAACTCTTTGTTTGTGGATCCTGCCTGACACCCCCGGCAAGCCCACATTATTTTGATGGAAAGACAGAGGTTTTCCTCAACAGCTCTGTGCATTCTGCTTCCTTTTAGTTAGAGCAAAAGAGGCTAACAAGCTGTGAACAAGCCTAAGCATTTATTTTTCCTCATTAGCTTTAATGCAATTAAATCAAAACAATGAAATTGAGAGTTTGTCTCAGATATTTCCTACCATTCCAATCAACACACAGCCCTGTTTCTGGGATTTCTCTCTCCTTCCCTCCTGGCTTCCTTTGGGAAAATGCTTTGGGTAAGAAAGCAACAAACCAAACAGCAGCAGGCAAATAAAGTAAGCTCTCTTCTGTTTTCCCACCCTGCTAGGTAGGGAAAGGGAGCAAGACCCTCATCAAAGGGAACTGAGGCTTAGGCGTGCCGCTCTAAAAAGCTTTGTTATTCAGCACCTCCTACCTCCCCGCCGAGCTCTGCAGTAATTCCTCAGAGACTGTATAGTCTCCGCTTTAAATATAAATATATATAGAATATATATAAAACTTCCTCGTCTTTCTCTCCTCTTTTTTTTAATTTCCTATAATAAAGTTTCCTATTGGATAAGGTCAGCTCCCTGATTTATGCATGGCTCCTATTGGAAGCTCGCAGGGGCTGACATCACTTAGGAAAGCTAGGGTAGGGCTGCCAGATCAGTTTGTCACCACCCAGGCTCCCTTGCCTTTGGCTGGGTGCAACTTCCATTTTAGGTGTTGGATCTGAGGGGAAGGGAAAGGGCGAGCGAGCGAGAGAGGAGAGAGGAGAGAGAGGGAGAGAGAGAAAGAGAAGGGGGATCGAGCAGAAGGAAGGGAGGGAGAGACAGAGACAGACGCGGAGTGAGAGGGAAAGAGGCAGGAAAGATCCTGAAACGAAGAGGAAGAGGTGGCGAACCTCGTTGGATTTTCTTTCTCAGTACACTGCTGAAGCTTTGGGTTTGCTCTTAAAGGATCGGCTTTAGAAGTCCACCTCTGAGGTCTGTGCTGTTTTCTTTTTTTTTTTCTTTTCTAAAAATGTGTATATAACCAGCTGGGGAAAGGCTAACCCAAGTGGAATTTTGTCTTAATGGTAACTGGAGGGAATTTAAAAAAGGTAAGAGAGCCTGTTAATGCTGACGGTGAATTTCTAATCAATTGTTTTTCTACTTTTAATAGTTGGGACGTATTTTGGTATTTTATTTATATTAAGGCAAAGGTAAATGTACTAGGTGTAATACCGGAAGCTGGTTAGAACCAGAGGTAGAAGTTGTGTAGATTACATTTTTGTATGTACTTTTATTTCATTTTATTTTATTTTTCTGGGTTAAGCTAACATACTTCTGTTTTCATAACTCAAAAAGTTAGTTTTTGGCATGTTGTGTGTGGGTTGTGAAAGGGATTTGTCCTGGCTCTTACCATGTTTAAAAACTTCCAGCTCCCTCACCTTCGAATCTATGGCAGTGGAAAGTTGCAGGGAGCTTTAGAGCTTAAATAGTATTGTTGTTTCCTCCTGAGAGTTTCAACGGGCCCGGATGGTTTCAGCTCTGCTGTTCCTGGGTGGATCCCTTACTTCTCCAGGTGTGGTGGGTGGGAGCCTCGCCTGTTTGAAGGAGCTTCTGCTTTGCCTTGGAAAACAAGTGGATCTATGTTAAGTGAATTGCTGAATCGCCAAACCTTTTTTTTTTTTTTAAACCTAAAGTTACTTTGGATGGCAGAGATTTGTGAAGGTGTTGTATGTTAAACCTGCAAATATGATAATGGTGCTTTCCGGGGTAAGGAATTGTAATCATGCTTTCTGCTGGCCGTAGTAAAGCGGCAGAACGCCTGAAAGTCTTCAGCCCTTTCGGTTATGAGAGGGCCCTAGGTTGTGAAGGGTTGGGCGAAGAGAAACCACTTAATGAAAACGTGAATTTGCAAAACCCACTTGAGAAAGCACAAAGGGAATTTCATTTTTAAGCAACTGGAAAGGTGCTTTTTAGAGTTTTTTGTTTGTGTGTTTGCTTGGCTAACTTAGCAGTAAGTTAGAGCACTGTGAAAGGCCTGTGACTCTGCTCCACGTTTTATAATTGGTCTTCCAATTTGTTTGGTTTTGCTTTTTGCACATATATTCTTGCAAATGTACTGATCCCAGATAATTATATAGCCAGCTCATCAGTAGCTGCAAAATAGGGTACTCTTCTTTTAAAATGGGAATCAGTATGGGAATTAGGGCTGGAATAGATATTGCTCTACTAGTAGTAAGATGGGTCTTAATGTATAAGCTGCTCATTACCTTTAAATTGATATGAATCTTTATTTTCTGATTTCGTAGTCCCTACCCCCATTCTTTTTAGACTGGAACACTTCCTTGAGTTTTTTTCTTCTGTGAAGACATTCCTTGCAAGATGATTTTATCCTTGTGAGGTTGTGGCTTCTGGAGGAAACAACTTTTGTTCCTCTTTCCCTTTCCATATCATCTGGGCGAGGGTTACAGGAAAGTGTCTGACGTCTGCACCTCAGAATAAAGAGAAGTCGTTGGAGAAAAAGAAAAAAGACAACGTGTGCAGTCAGTTGGGCTATAGTTCTCATTTCTAGTTTTTTCAGTTTTCCTTTGAAATGCTGCTTTTCTGGGGAGGTTTCTTGGGTCTGTGGAGGGTGGGTCTGGCGCAGCCAGAGTGTCGGTTTCTCGCTCAGCCCTTGGGGGAGGGACGAGCGTCTGAAGGAGGAGTACAAAGGCAGTTTGAAAATCGGTTCTGGATGACTGCTGGTGATCCGGCTCCGGCTCCGAAACTGGGCTTTGTGTAGCTGGGCTGAACAGCGCTAGGGTCCAGGACTGTTACTACAAACTAAGCCATTGTTTGGCCTGCAGTGAAGTCTAGAGCGTCTTGAGGTGATAAGATGGAAGATTATTGTCTTTTACTTCACCTCTGTTGGCTCTTTCAGGAATCATAGGAAAGGGTACAGATAAGTAATCTTTTATTTTGCTATTATTACTATTTGCTGTGCTTTTTATATTGATTTTGGGGTAAAAATGATGACAAATAAGTATGCATTGTACATATTTCATTCCTTGTCTGCTTTTTATATAAATTGCTTAGTGTCTTTGTTAGGTGAGTGAGGTGGTGGTCTGTTTCAGGTGTGTGGGGTCTCATGGCTGGTTAGAGCTCTAGCGCCTTTCTGAGGACTCTGGTATGGACACGTTCTGTGCTGCTCTAAAATAGAAGGAAAGCTTCCTATAATTACATCCCAGCCTTAAGTTTATTAAATAGTTGGCTTCTTAGGGATGGAGGAGACAGGATTTAGCTTAGATCACTATCTATTGCACTAGCAAAATATTTAGCTCTATATGATTTCTTTTTCTGTTATGGTAGGTGCTGGTCCCTGTTAGTGCCTCTAGGTTCTCCTGTCCCCCACCCTCTCTCATTGTTTTATTTTATTGTGTGCTAAACGTTTTGCATAGACTATCTACCTAATTTTTAATAACCATCTTTTGAAAAGGAATTTGGTACTCAGAAGCTGAGATTTGCTGAATATCTCACTATCTAAATGGATATTCCTGGTTTGATTGACTACAAAGTCAATGGATTTAACCAGGGATACACGGCCATTACCCGGAGAGAATGGACATAACATCTGGAACTAAAATAATCGAAGCCTTGCTACAGGAGTGCTTTAGTCCTTACCTAAGGAGACGAGATTGGAGTAGTGTGTGTAAAAGACCAGTGTCCTTAGTGCGCGTGGAGCTGGATGTGCTACGCAGGTACTGTGTGAGCTCTGACCGAGTGCTGGGGCTAGAACTCGGCGTCTAACACAGGCTAGGCAAGTGCCCTGCCCTTGAGCTCATCAGCAGCCCTCTTATATTCATTACTTATTTTGGGATAGTTCTGGTTGTCCTTGAACCTTAGAGGCCTGCCCGCCTCTGCCTCCCCAGTGCTGGAACTAAAGGTGTGCACCACCATTGCTGGCTGCTTTATTCATTTTTAACTTCTGGGAATTGGCTTCCACCTTCATTTGCTCATTAGTGAAATTTCTACTTCCAGAGAATTTTCAGCCCTTTGGATTGAATGATACCACCTTCCAGTGACAGGCTTGTAGGAGGTAGTTCTAATAAATGTATTATCATGTATCTGATTGATAAATACATCATACTGTATTAAAGATTATGTGTTTCACCCAGACTGAGCTGCTTGTGAGTGGGTACTGTCTTGGCTCTATCCCTGTATCACCTGTCTCCGTGTCTGCTACTAACTGAGATGCTCAGTTCGTCTTCTCTAGTTAAGGAACTCGGCGGACTGAGAAGGGTCCAGGTGAGACAGGGAGCTAAACAACATGAGTTATATTCCCATGCAATTTTGACATTTTCACTAGCCTGTTAGTTTAGACCTTTTTTTATTAATTTACATTTTTTGTTTACATTTAGTTCCTTGTGAGAGTTGGGGAGGGGCCTGCACCTGTTCCAGCTAAGTTGGCAGGTGTGGAAGTCAGGGAGAGTCTGGTTTTTCTTACGGTGTGGATTTTCGGGATTGAACTCCAGCCCTTACAGTTGGTGGCATGTGCCTTTATCCACTGAGACATTTCACCAACCCTATCCTTTTTTTGGGAATCTCATTTGGCTGAGGTTGGCCCAAACTTGAGAATGTAGTGAGGATCACCTTGTGTTTGTGATTCCTTCTGACCCTTCTGCCTCTTCCTTCTTTATGTTGCTGGTACTGTAGACATGTGTCATCACAGCTAGCTTCAGAACAAAGTTTCTGGAAATAATGGAAGATTCTAAGGTTTAGCTTTTCTTGGCAATCAGTCTAAACAGTGTGAGAGGTAAGGTGCCTTTCGTAGCTTAGGCAGCTGTTGCTGTCCATCAGTGAAAACTTTGCATATCCATGTTCTGGGGAAAAACGTGGGCATCAGCCAGGACCTGACCAGTCCTCAGGCAAGAGTCCTGCTTGGATCACTGGTTTTTATACCACTGCTAACAAAAATACGAAGAGCTTGGGATGATAATTCTAGACATGAGTGCTTCAAAGAAAATGTGTTTGGCAACATTTTCTCCTTCCTCCAAGTCTCATTTTGAGACAAGGACTCCTGTCCTGATCTTTCTGTCTCTTCTTCCCAAGTGCTGGAATTATAGGAGTAGGCTACCACACCTGGCCTAATACCAATTGTTTTTATTTGTTTGTTTGTTTGTTTTTTTGAGATAGGATTTCTTGTAGCTTCGGTGCCTGTAGACTAGACTGGGCTTGAACTCAGAGACTGTTCTTTTTTGTTGTAGATTGAGAGAGAGAGTGTGTGTGTGTGTGTGTGTGTGCGTGCGTGTGCGTGTGTGTGCCCGCCTAACACAGGATAACATGCAATGGAAGCAGTCTCCTAACTCAGTGTCACTTTGTGTTGGGATCAGAATGTGAGCTATCACACTTGGCAGCCATTGTTAGTATTATGATTACTATTATTAATCACCCTTTCAACCATGGAACTATATTAGAAAACCTATTAATTTAAGAACTGAAATTCTGGAGATTGGAGAGATGGCTCAGTGGGTAAGAGCATTTGTTGTTCTTTCAAAGACTGAGTTGGATTCCCAACACCCAAGTGAAGCAGTTGTCAACTGCCTGTGACTCTAGTTATAGAAGTCATCTGGTTTCTGTGAGCACCTGCGAAGTTGTGACATACCCACATAGATACACACACCTAAATAAAGGTAAAGATATCTTTAAAGAACATAAGTTAACTTTTATGTATAATTCAGGGTTGTAGTAAGAGGAAACAGTATGAATGAGCCATAGGTAATCAGGATATGGAAAAACTACAAATATTCCTTTGTATTTGCTCAGAAAAGGGATTAAAATAAGGGTTTATAAAAACAAAAATTTAATATCTTTTGGGGGCTAGAGAGATGGCTTAACAGTTAGTAGCACTGACTGATCTTCTAGAGAACCCAGGTTCCATTCCCAGTATCCATATGGTGGCTCATAACCTTCTGTAGCTCCAGTTCCAGAGGAGTGAGACCTTCTTTTGACCTCTGTGGGCACTAGGCATACATAGTCTACATACATACATTGAGGCAAAAACACCCGTACACATAAGATAAAAATAAACAATCCTAGCTACATGAAGTTGAAATAGGAATTGATTGACCTCCAAGATTGCCAATAGAGGAGCATGGATGAAGGGAGAACACTGTCCTGCTTGGGTTTTAAAAGGGGAAAATTAAAGTAGGAGTGTTTTGTATTTAGTTGTGTAATTATTTTTAATCACTTTTTTTTGAGACAGGGTCTCTAGTAGCCCAGGCTGGCCTTGACCTTGCTTAGGACTCACTCGGCAAGCACTCTGTCAGTTGAGCTACATCCTAGTCTTTTTTCTTTTCTTTCTTTATTCCTTTATTTTTTTTCCTTTGATAGGGTCTCTCTGGTTTGGAGCTCTGGCTATCCTGGAACTTGCTATATAGGCCAGGCTGGCCCCAAACTCAGAGAGGTCCTCTTGTCTCTGCCTTTGTATTGGGATCAATGACAAGTACCACTGCCACCACATCCTGCATCCTAGACATCTACTCTCAACGAGGTTTTCCCCAAGTGTTCTGTGATGATCAGTGGTAGGTAATTTGGTTAATGTTTTCATAAGTCTCATATGATGGGGAAAGTGGTATTTTAAAGTTTTTATTTTAAATATGCAAATTTTTGCTGGGTGGCGGTGGCGGCGCACACCTTTAATCCCAGCTCTCGGGAGGCAGAGACAGGCAGACGTCTGAGTTCGAGGCCAGCCTGGTCTACAGAGCAAGTGCAGGACAGCCAGGGCGACACAGAAAAATCCTGTCAGTGGAGAGGTGGGAGGAGGCATTTTATTTTGTAGTAGGCAGCATCTTTGGAGAGTTGTGGGGTTTGTCTCTTCCTAAGGGAGGTGTTGATGGGGAGACAAAACAGGTAGCACTGCTTGAATGTTTTCATAATTTCATCAAAGAAAAAAAACAAGTTACTCCCTTCTTTGTGTCTAGCAGAAACAGAACTTTGGGTAAATGTAGTTTAATCGGAGTGGACTGAGACAGCTTGGGTTTATTATCATCAACTCTTGAACCAGATTTCCGTTTGAAGCCGCCCTCAAATTTGCTAAAAGCCTCCTCAGTTTCTTGTTATGTACCAGCACACCTTTTTTTTGCATGCCATTTTGAGCCAGATTCTTCATCTCAAGCCTTCCAGCCAGAAGTTGCTAAGCTAATGTCAGGTTATAAATGCTTGTACAGAAATGAAAGCAGGGTTTTGCTTTTTTATTGCAGTGAGCTCCCTCTTGGGAAACATCCCACTTGCAGCCCGTATTTATGGACATTTGAAAAACTATACCATGTAGAAATTTTGATTTCATGAGTGCTTCCTGTGAAAAGTTGGCTTTCATATGAGGAAAGGTCTGGCTGGGCTTGGGATGTATGCATGTCTTAGATGAAGCCCTGTTTGGAAGGAAACTTGGAAGTTTTCTTCTCTCCACCGAAGCCCTCCCCTTTCCGAGACAGGGTCTTGCTGTGTAGTTTCTTCTGTTATGTAACCCATGCAACCAGGGTTCTGATAGTGTTTGTTCGGTACTCGTTAGCCTGTGATGGCTTAGTTACCCAAATTCCTCAATTTCTAGCCTATATTCTTTACTGTTTCTCCTGGTTCTTCTCCTGGGGTTCCCTTTCAGGTTCTCTGCACCATATTCCTAAGCTAATGGTCTTCTCAAGATTTTGATTTTTGTCCTTAGTTAGCTGTGTTGGTGCAAAAGACAAGTGTAGAACACTGTTTCTGGTTTACTTGCCTTAGATTGACATGAAGGTACCATCTAGGGAGTCAACTAGTGCCTGTCACTGCTGCCCCCAGGTTTCTCTGTGTAGCCCTGTCTGTCCTGGAACTCTGTAGACCAGGCTGGCCTCGAACCCACAGAGATCTACCTACTTCTGCCTCCCTAATTCTGGGACTAAAGGATTGGACACCACTCCCAGGCCCTTAGTTAGTTTTTATCTTTGATATTTTTTTTAGATCTCATCTATCTAATTAATTACCCATTCTAGCCTAGCCAATAGTAGAGCAAAAGAAGTGTACTTTCCCCAGAATAAATGACCATGTTTGTATGTGTGACCAATGTTGTTCTGTATTGGAGTGGAGAAGCGTGTCTCTTACTGTAGAATGAAAAGGTACTTGTTTGAAGAAGCTTATATTTTAAGAGACCAAAATTTATTTTGATGTCTGAGGACATAGACATTGTTACAGAAAGTAGGTCGACTTTTCAGTACCTTTATCAAAGCACCTGCAGTTCCCATCTCATGGCAAGCGAAGTCAGTCTGTTGAATGAAGTTGTTGTATATTCAGTCCACTTTCAAATAGAGGAGTCGATTTTAAAAGGGAAATTGATGCCAATCTGATTTCTTTCCTGCTTCTTTGTTGGGATGGGAGAACTCTGTAACCCTCTGCTGTTCCCTCCATGGCTGGCTTTGCAAACTAGGACACAGTTGGACCCTAGAGTGTTCACCCTGCTGCAGGGCGGCCAAGGAGCAGGCATGGCTGTAGGTGTATAGAAGCCCCCAAATCATGGACAGACCTGAGGATTACAGTTAGAAAAAATGTAGAGAACCTGGTATGCCACGTGCCAGTAATCCTAGTATTTGGGCAGCTGAACAGGAAGATCTGGAGTGTGAGGCCAGCCTGTGCTACATAATGGACCTTTGCTAAAAATACAGATAAATAGATGGTTAGATGGCTCAGTGAGTAAGGTGCTTGCTGCCAAACTCTATGACTTCTGCATGTGTGGCTCATGGCATAGGTTCCACACACATACATGCATATGCAAAATAATAATAATAATAAAAAGACCTAGTCAGGTGGTGCGTGCTAGTTCAAGACTAACCTGAACACATGAGAAGTAGAGGGCTCAGGAATGAAGTTTTCCTTAGGTAGGTAGTGAGTTTGAGGTTAGCATGGGGAACTTGAGACCCTGTCTCAATAGGAACACAAATGCAACCAACTAAACAAAAAATATTAAAATAAAAGCAAAATGAAGCTAACTTATTTTCTAAAGTTTAACTACCTGTAGTCCTTGAACATGGCAGGTATGCACTTAAGGCTAATGGAGAAGAGGAGAGGAGATGGGAGCTAGCTGGCCTAGATAGCAGCATTCTTTCCCAAAAGCAAATCAGAAAAGGCAAAATAGAACAGAAGAGAAAGAAAGGAAGGAAGGAAGGAAGAAAGAAAGACACACAACAAACCTAGGGCTGAGGAGGTAGCTCAGTAGTAGAACATTTATCTTGTATAAAGAAATCCCTGGGTTTGATCCCTAGCACACACAAAAATCTGCTGCATGCCATGCTCTAGTATATAATAATAATGTCTATTATTATATACCAGATATACTTAATAAGTAATGAACAGATAAGTACATATGTTACAATCTGTTGAAAAAGTATAGTACATAGAATGGTGCCAAGAGGAGAAAATTTGTGTGTGTGTTGCTGCCATCCATCCGTCCGTCTGTTCGTCCGTCAGTCTGTCTATCTATTTATGTGAGACAGAGTTTCATGGATCCTAGGCTGGCCCAATGAACTCCCTCCTGATCCTTTTGCCTCCACTTCTCAAATGCCTAGGATTATGTTTTACAAGACTAGAGACCAAAATAAGTGAGTGGTCATATAGGTGAGAGGAATAGAAAGGGCACATTGCCTAGACTGGTTGTTACCCCGGTCAGAAGAGATGGTGGGGGTGAGTATGAGCCCTGTCTGGACTGGTGTGTACTGGCACAGAATCCTGTTTGGCACTATCACGTACAAAGGGAAATTACCTTTAGGTACTAGAGACATCAGCTGTGACTAGTTGTTTCCCTACTAACTTGAGGCAGCAGCAGGCCCAGCCTTTTTCTCCCAGTGAGAGTGATTTTCATAATAGCGATTTGTATAGGTTGATGATCCTTGTCTCAGAGAACCATCATACTAGTGCTGTTATTTAGAATAAGTTTGTATGTATTTGTAAAGATATTTTTTCTTACGTACATAGTAGCCTAGGAAAAGGAGAAATTTAGCAAAGACCTGCTACAGTTTCCTTGTGTCCACATTGGTTGGTTTGGCTTAGGTGGTGTTAGACCTCACCTGCTGCTGCTGCTTATGCTCAGAGTCAAGATTTCTCTACATAGCCCTGGGACTCACTTGTGTAGACCGAGCTGGCCTGACACTAACCGAGATCCGCCTGTCTCTGCCAGGATTAAAGGTTTGGGCTACCAAGCCTAGTTAGAAGTTCCTCCCCTTTAATGTTGGGGTTTGATGGTTTCTGGAATCCCCTCCCTAAGACTGGGGATCACAGTCACTTTATAAGCTGCCATACCCATCCATATTTCTATCTTGCATATCAGAGTTGATAATCCTTGTTAAGTAATCGTAGGACTCAATTTTTGCTTTCCAGATGTGTAAATTTAATTTACTACGGATTATCAAAGCATATTCTGAACTACTCTGCTTGGTGATTTTGATGGGACTGAAAAAGAATAACCAACTATTTGGTGATTTGGTGTTTTTTTGGCAACCCTTATAGGAAAGTTAGATAATACCCAATCACCAGACACCCTGTATCTTGAATCACCCATACTTATTTTCCCTCTCACGATTTCTGACTTAGCAAATCTGTTATTTAGTTAAAGACATCTCTCCCCCTCCCCTGTGTATATGTGGCTGTTCAAGATGACAGCATAGTTCAGATTAGTCTTGGACTTGGAACAGTTTTTCTGCTTGAGCCTCCCCAGGCTGGGTTTACCCTGTACGAGCTACTACACCCAGCTTTCCCTTTCTTTTTGTTAGAGGCTTTAGTCCTGGTCCTTGACTTGGTTACTCCTTCTTCTTCCCTCTATTTGTAATTATCTGGTTGTCCTTCTGTTACTTAATACCATCTTTGAGGGATGACTAAGAACCGCCTTCCGATTCCCAGCTCCTACCTGTATCATTTTAGGTGGGCAGTACTCCAGGTAATCACAGATTTCTGCAAGATTTTCAAGTTGCTTTAAGTAACTGGTTGATTAATGCTGTTCATGATTTTTAACCAAGTCTTCACTTCAAGTATCTCATAGGAATACTTTTCTCCATAGCTCTTTAAGGACATTTTGCTACTTTTTTATCTCAAACCAGAAGTTAAAGTGACTTGGCTTGGAAAAATGTCAGCAGTAGTGCTCGATGTCTGAGTTTCTGATTATTCCTCATCTGTTATCAAGTAGGCTGGGAATATCTAGGGGTCACGAATGCTTGAAAGATTTAGGACTTGGCCTTTTTGCAATGGAATATGGAACCAGTCTTTGAGAATTTGTATAGACCTTTGTTTGCAGGAAATTAAAACATTGAAAATGTTGTTCTTTCTGCAGTGTAAATAGGCATGTCCCCTAGGGAGCAGCTCAGGAGTCTATAGAGGGTTTGGCTGGTAAGCAGAATAGTTCATCCTTTGAGGTTCTGAGTTTAAAAAAAAATAGTATTTAAAACTGAGCTTGGTGACATACGTCTGTAATCCCAGCAATCCGGAGGTTGAGGCAGGAAGAGACCAGCAAACAGCAAACTGGGCTATTCTGTGAGACTTTGACTCAAGTTCTTGCTTTCACAGAGCTTCTAGTCCAATCCAAGATGCCTAGTGGGCAGCAAAGCAGGCCCAAGTGTATTTTCTAACTTCTGCCCCTTCGTCAAAGGAATGTTGTAGTTAGATTGGCAGGAACAGGCCACATGGTTTTCTACAGCTGTGAGAATCACTGTGTAGCCTTTTCGAAAATGTTAATTTCCAAATTGGCCTCCAGGTTGAAGTCTCAGGTGTATGGATATTTCATCGGCATGAGTAGACTACTGACTGGCTTGTGGTGGTGGACTTGGAGTGGGAGCTGGTTAATTCGAGTTTATCTATGTTATGTATTTGTGTTACCCAGTATTGTTTTGGGATCGCATGTTAATGCTGAAGGTTTTGCCAATATGTAGCATGGCTAGGAGAACTCAAGTTGCCCATTAAAGGAAACTAGACCATGGCTCCGTTCCCCCTCCCCTTGCAATTTTGAAATTGTGGAACAAATTCAAGAGAGGATGTTAGCATTGAAACCCCAGCTGTACAATTTGTTTAAAACACACAGGAAGGGCTAATTTACTTCCTGTCTGAAAGGGAAATGCTGGCTTCCTTAACTTCCTTCTTGGCCAACTCTGGCCAACTTGGAATATGGGTGGGGGAGGAGGGGAGGAGCTGGTCATGTAGTCTTTTTTTCCTCTTTTTCTTCTTCAATGTTGCAGATTGGTTTAGCACTTCATACATGCTAGGCAACTGTTCCACTGGGAGTTTCATTCAGGATGCGCTATTGATCTCACCTGTTACCCAAGCCTTAAGAAATAGTTACCATAATGTTTATGTTGAGTTGTGTGTTCCCCTTTGCCTCTGTGCTTTTTTTTGGGGGGGTGGGGGAGGGAGAAGCCTGTACTGAGGTGGTTTTTGCAGTTCAGGAAACCTTCCCACCCCTCAGACATTATTTTATATCCAGCCTGTTTATGTGCACTCCCCTGTGTTCTCTGACCAAGGAGTTGTGGGGAAAACTTAACTCATTGGACACTGAAAGGCAGATTGTAGAGAGAACTGGACAGAGGGAGTGAGTGGATGACAAAAGTTCCTTATTTTTAAACTGAGCCAAGCAAGAATTCCAAGTGGGGCCAGTTGGCACTCTTCCTGCTATTTTAGTTCAGGCTTCTCCTTCCTACTGACCGGTCAATTGTATTCACTGTTTGATGTGAGCTCGAGGAGGGGGAGGAAAAGTAGTGGGAACAGCTGGTGCCTTCATCAAACCCTCTCAGTAATTCTTCTTGAAGACCATTCTGGAGTAAGGAGCGTCCGGGAGCTGGAGCTGGGTAGTGGAGTGGCATGGCTTCCTAGGCACCCTTCACTCTGTGGGATGCCGGCTGTTTGGAATGTAGCCTGACTCTATGAGACACATTCTATCTCCCCTTCCTCTGCCTTCCCAATGCTATGATGAAGTCTCATCACATCATCCAGGCTAACTTGGACTTAAAGCATTCATCCTGCCTCCATGTCCCAGTGCTGGGCTTATGGATGTGAGCCTCCATTCCCAGCTTTGGAGCTTGATGCAGGAAGCTGGATAGCAAACAGATTCATCCTTCACTTAAGGTCCTGAGCCTTCCCGGGATGTTCTCGTTAACTCGCCCTTTGGTTGAGTTCTCCAAATATGTCTGAAAGAGCCAGAGATAGTTCAAGTCAGGATGTCTAGTGAAGTTAAATTGTAGTTGATGGACTGTACTTCGCTGGCTCCCACTCCAGGGTGATGGCAATCGTGAGTCAATGCTGCTTCCCTAGTTTACCTGTTTAGTCTGACGCAGACCTGGCCGCCAGCTTTCTAGAGCAGCCGCAGCATGAACGGGGGTTTAGAGCTGGCGTGGGGGGTGCCTTTTACAACGAGGTTTTCTCGCTTTATTTCAGAAAACTTCCTCACATGCTTTTAAGAATTCACTTTTCAGGTCCATCTCCTAGTATTTGATCCACTCTCATTGATTTGGTTTGGGCCATGAGCAAGGGAGCACTGTAGCTTCATTTTCAAAATTCTTGAGAAAAAGAGAATGAACTATGGGGCTAGGTAAAACACTGGACACTTTTGTTTGTGTGCATCAGTGACAGGGTTTGTAATGGCTAGGTCCTGCTGCTCTCAAACAGAATTGCTAAGCACTGCTTGCTGTTGACCTGGAATAGCTGGCTTGTGTGTGCTCTTGCCAGGCCAGGCCAGGCCTCTCATCTGACTGTGTCAGGTCCAGATAAGGACGAAATTCCTCTAGCTTGGCCCCTTTGCTGTAGAGATCGTTGAGCCAGAGATTCAGGAGTTAGCCGGTAGAGCTTCCAGCAGGTTTTGGGAGGGTGGCTAGGAGAAGGAAGGAGAGAAAAGATGAGAGAGATGGCATTTTACTAGTTCTTGGCTTGGATGTTCTTCCGGTTAGAAGTATCTGCTGAGCTTGGCTGTTTATGCACAGTGAACAGAACCTTGGGTGCTATTTCTTAGGATCTCAGGAATTTCTGATTGATGGAACTTGACCTCTGTCTAAAGTTTGTTTCTGGGGTTAGGATTACTGCCAATGGGCTGTACACGATAATAGAAAATGTATAGTTTAGCCAATTCTTGGAGCCAGCTAGTGCTTTCTTTTCTGACTAGGCTGTAGGAAAAGCTGAGGTTGCTGTCTCAACCTCTTTGCTGCCTGGGCTACAGTGCAATTCCTAGTGGCCCTCCTCTTGTTCTCTTGGGAAGTCGGGAACTTTGCCCTCAGAACTTGATAAACTGCCTTTCTGTAGGGTGGAGTCTGCTGCCTTTGTTTGTTCTCTGTGGGGCTGGCTTTAGGAATTAATTCCACATGTAGAGAAATTTGAAAGTTTTGAAAGCAACGAAAATGGGCGATAAAGAATGTGACAGGGGACCCAGTCTCCTGTTGGTGATCAGCTTGTCATTGGTGGTGCTTTCTGGGGCTGCGCCACTTGTGGTTGTGCTGACTGGAAGAGCAGCTCCAGCTTTCAGCACCCCACTTTGGGGTCTCCACAGGGAGACAATTGCCAGGTAGTTTTTAAAATCCTTTCCTGCCCCCAGACTCTTACTTAGGTCTTTGCACATAGTGTCTTTCTGCTGATTCTTTAAGGCCTGAGCTTTGTCCTCTGTAGCGTTGGCTTGAGGCTAAGAGGAGGGTTGTTTTCCTGAACATGATAAGGAACTGAGCAGGGCAAAGCAGGAGCTCTAGCTGGTGATTGGTAGACAGGATGCCCTGGAATGTGGTTGGCCTGCAGCCCAGAATCCAGCACTTTGTATTTGTTTGTTTCTGGGAGACTGTGGTCTGGTGCTCCTGTGACAGGAAGTGAGAAAAGCTGGGAGTGGGGGACAGAGAGGGTGATGTCTTTGTCCCTGGAGAGCAGCTCTGCCACAGAGCCCTGCTGAGAAGAGAGCAGCCTTTGTGTGTCTAATGGGTCTCAGGGCATCTAGCTACTCTGAGGTATTAGAGAGTATGAGATCTGACTGTCGCCTTTTACATCTTAGCACTTGAGTTATATAAATGGCCTTGATCTCTTAGCATTGAGGAGCTTACTGAGTTTGTGTGGTGCTTATTTATGAATCTTTAGGATTTAATTATGAATGGAATTCTAGAAGGGCATCGATGTTAGATAATGTTGATGTACTATGTATGTATGTTGCCGAAACCTTGTTGGGTCCGAAAGGGACAAAGAGACTGATAATGCTGGAAACCTTCAGTTAGACACTTGCTACACACCGGTACCCGCCCATTCGGGTTTAGCGTCGCCTCCTTGCAGTTGTCCACTGTTCACCCATCACTGGGAGGGTTGGTGGTTTCCTGGGATTGTAGTACCTGTGACATTTTGTCCTCCGCCCCTTTCTTCCTTGTTTTGTTTTCCTGCTTTTTATTACAGCTGGAAAACAGGCGTCTTTTCTCATTTTGTGGATTGGGTGGCTGAGTCCTCAACTTCTTGCTAAACTGGCTAGCCCCTGAGCACACACACAGATCCGCCTTTGATTGCCCAGGAGGACAGCTGCCCTAGAGGCAGATTGCTAACATACCGCTGGAACAATCCCTTCCCTCTGTTCTGATGCTGGCCAACAGTCTTCCCTGCTTCTAATTCCTTCTCTTCTCCACCCCAACCCTGATCTTTGCTTTTGACTTAGATGTCACATTAAAAATGAAAATATTTTAGTGAGAATTTTCTTTCTTGAGGTAGGATAGGGGTGACTGTGGCTTGTGTGTGTGTGTGTGTGTGATTTCTAGGTGAGATTGTCAATGGAAAAGTCGGTGATTGGTCCAGAGTACTCTGTTTTTGTCCTGCCTTTCCTCTGTTTTTATTTTATGCTACCTTCTTTGAGTTCTTGTTCCTTATACAAAGAAACTTAATCTGATGTGGGGTGGTGGTGAAAGCCTTTAGTCTGATGCGGGGTGGCACACGCCTTTAATCCCAGCACTTGGGAGGCWGAGGCAGGTGGATCTCTGMGTTTGAGGCCAGCTTGGTCTACATAGTGAGTTCCAGGACAGACAAAGCTACTCAGAGAGACTATGTCTTGAAAAAAACAAACAAAAAAGCCAAAAAAAAAAGAAGAAGAAACGTAGTCTGAAATAGAATACAAGCCACTTGTCCCCAGAATTGAGGAATGTTTTGCCTTTTAAAGTGAACGTAAGCCCCACAGGTCTCTCTGGGTGAGTTCACTTCTTGCCCATGTTCACTCCCCACTTTCTTTTCTCAAACACATGCTGTGTGTGTGTGTGTCTCGCGCGCGCTCACACTAACCTTGAAATTCTCTTGGTTTAGCCTAACCAGTATTTGGATTACAGGTGTGTATTGGTATCATATCCTGCTTAAAAAGTAACAACAAAAACTCTTGTTTTAACTTCTGTGGACTTAGAATGACTCATAACCACCGGAAGCATAGAAAGCTCTTACACTTTCTTCTGTATCAAGAAGGAATATGGATGTTTCTACTACTTATCAGCAATGCTACTTCTGAGGAGTAGTTTACTCATCCATAAGAAGGGGCTATTAGTGCACATACCTACTGTGAGGCAAAGAACCACTTGAACCCACCTGGGATTTCAAAGAACCTAGGGAACACACTCGGAGATACTAGCTAGACCCCATCTCACAGGCAAGCAGACTGGTATTGCTTCAGAAGGTACTGAGAAGATGCTACTGATAATTTCTAGGTGGTGGTTGCTGTACTGTTTACTCTAGGTTTGTATTTTATCTTTTTTAAAAAA
>LOJH01015709.1:11902-23270 GCA_001685095.1 Ellobius talpinus | reverse complement strand
ACCTTTGGAAGAGCAGGCAATGCTCTTAACCTCTGAGCCATCTCTCCAGCTCAAGCTTCTTTCTTTGTAATTATGGAGATTGCCTGGGAAGAGGTGTTAATCCAAGCTACATGACAGAGCAGCCATAGTTGCTGATGTGACTTTAGTCTTGCTATCCCCAAAACAAAATGCTAACGAACTTCCCCCTTGGTTTACCTTTGGATATAAAAGCTGTTTTGAAAATAAACATGGGTGATCGGCAGGATTTAAATGTACCCTGAGATCCATTCCAATATTGATGTGTGAACTGTGTCTCAATTATTTTCATGCCTCCACACCAGTACAGAGAGATAATTTATGTTGGAGTTGGACCCCAACAGTTTTCCCAGGACTTAACCATTGTCTCAATTTTCTCAGGGTTCTCTAAAGATGTCATCACCCCCAGACAACAGGAAGCAGTCTATATTCCCAAAAAGTGGGGTGGGTGTTTTTGGTTATTCAGTGGGTCATGGATGTTTGTCATTATTTGGGGGGATATAGGAATATAGAATAAAAAGACAACTATTAACCTCAAATATTTTACTTTGGTATGGATTTTGGTATATTTAAAGTTATTTTTATACTTTATGTACATTTCTACTCTAGTTTGGGATATTGTGCTTATGCAGCTCATTTAAAGACGTAATGAATAATTAAGAAATGCAGGAAAGCTCCCAGGAATCCACAAGGATGACCCCAGCTAAGACTCRTAGAAATAGTGGAGAGGGTGCCTGAACTGGCCATCATCTGTGATCGGATTGGTGACTACCTTAATTGCCATCAGAGCCTTCATCCAGTAACTGATAGAAACAAATGCAGAGATCCACAGTCAAGCACTGGGCTGAGCTCCAGGAATCTTATTGAAAAGAAGGAAAAAAGGATTGAATGTGCCATGGAGGGGAGGTTCAAAGTCATCTCAAGGGAACCCACAGAAATCACTAACCTGGGGTCATAGGAGCTCATAGATTCTGGACCAATAGCTAGGGAGCCTACATAGGATTGACCTAGAGCCTGTATACATGTGTGACAATTGTGTAGCTTTGTATATTTGTTCTAATAAAAAGCTGAACAGCCAATAGCTAGGCAGTAGAAGGATAGGTAGGGCTTTGGGGCAAAAAGAATAAGGAGGAGGAGGAGGAATCTAGGCTTGAGAGGAGAGAACAAGGGAGAAAGAGAAGGAGACACCTGGGGCCAGGCAGCTGCTAGACAGACAGACAGACAGACATGGAGTAAATCATACAGAATGAAAGAAAGGCAAAAAGGTCTGAGTCAAAAATGTAGATGAAGAGAAACAGGTTAATTTAAGTTATAAGAGTTAGTGGGCTGAGCATAGGATAAGATCAAGAATTCATAACTAATAACAAGTCTTCGTGTCATGATTTGGGAGCTGGTTGGTGTTCCAAAACAAAGCCTGCTACAACCCACCCTGAGTGTAGGTGGCACCATCCCATGGCCTGGAGTCCTGGACTAAACAGAAAGGGAAAAGAAGGAAGTCAGCTGACTACCAGCATTCATCTTTGTCTCTGCTTCCCTGCTGGGACCAGCTACCTCATGCCCCTGAATCCACTGCTCTGTGTCCAAGCCCTCACCTTCCTTGCTCTCTCAAACTGTGAATCAAAACAAAACATGGCTTCCGTCAATGGCTTATGTCAGGTATGATGTCACAACAATGAGAAAAGGAAACTAATACTGATGCTGTCTCAGAATAGAACCTGGGATACTGCTTGATGTGGGATTCCCCTCTGTATGCTGTGAATACCAATGGTTAATAAAGAAACTGGTTTGGACTGATAGGGTAGAACAGAGTTAGGCAGGAAAAACTAAACTGAATGCTGGGAGAAGGGAGGCAGAGTCAGAGAGAAGCCATGTAGCTCCCACCCCCTCCAGAGGCAGACACTTGGGATGGAACTTTACCCAGTAAGCCACTGCCACGTGGTGATGCACAGATTAAAGGAGATGGACTAGTTTTTGGTTATAAGAGTTAGCCAGAAATACGCTTAAGCTATTGACCAAACAGTATTGCAAATNAACTAAACTGAATGCTGGGAGAAGGGAGGCAGAGTCAGAGAGAAGCCATGTAGCTCCCACCCCCTCCAGAGGCAGACACTTGGGATGGAACTTTACCCAGTAAGCCACTGCCACGTGGTGATGCACAGATTAAAGGAGATGGACTAGTTTTTGGTTATAAGAGTTAGCCAGAAATACGCTTAAGCTATTGACCAAACAGTATTGCAAATAATATGGTTTCTGTGTGATTATTTCGAGAGTCTGGGTGGCCGGGAAATGAACAAGCAACCTCTCACAACAACTGCTAACTATGGTTTTGAGCTCATCTGACAGTCACGAGGTGTGTTAAACCTGGGAGACTCACGTGGCAGATCCCCTTCCTACCAGGCAGGTTTCCATCTTCTTCCCCCTCCTCTACTTCCTCCCCATCTTGGTTTCTATCTTTCTTGTTTCCCTTCAAATTTCTGACTAATTTAATAGTCACTAAACATTTCTATGCTTGGGGAGCCTGCCTGAAGATGCCACTAGATGAGTTCTGTGAAAAGAAGGGAAAGGACTCTTGGCTGTGGTCAGGAGTCTTGAGGGTGACCCCTAATGTGCTAATCAGCCCCTGTTTTCTGGAATGGTTTGCCCAATTGAAAGAAGCAGAGTATAATCACAGGAAGTTCCAAGATGGGGTCAACTTTACAGGAACTGGACTCATACCCAAACATTCTGTGGTTCAACTTCTACTCACACGTTGGAGTGTGTTTCTCTCTCTGGTCCAGCCCAGAGCCACTGTGACTCCACAAGGAATTCACAACGAGCTACCAATTGTTGCCTTCACAAAACCCAAAGTGCAGGCAGGAGCTCAATTCTCAAGCTGGCTTTTTTGTTCTGCTCTCAAGGAACAGGAACAAACGTGTAGACTCCCAGTGTTCCTACCGAGCATCCTCCCAGTCCTGTCCCTTCTCGGAGAGGCACAGCCTCCAGCTCCTCTCATTCTGAGCTGACTTTGTCCTCTAACAATGCTGGAACAATGCATGGGCTGAGTCTCCAGAGCAGGTGGGCTCATGGTGGGGTAACTCAAAGTGGCTCTGGAGTATTTAGACACTTACACACTGTCCATGCATGTTTGATTTCCATACAAAGGAGAGCCCAGTAGTTCCAAAGAACTGCTGTGAGACTGGAGACTGAAGGGATGGACAGGGTGGGTGAAAGCTTCGTGATTTCATCCTTTAGATTTACAAAGATGGATTTTGAAGTATGAGAGCTGGGTGGGAACTTGACTGTCACATGGCAAATCCTTCATCTTAAAAAAGAAATTGGAATTGATGACAGGTTATTGGTTAAGTCCAACCAACACCTGGAGGCGCAGACCAAGCACCGATGCTGATGCCTAAGGAGCAAGAGGGGAACCACAGTGTGTCCCCACTCTTCCCACACCCCTCCCCACCCACACCCCATCCCCCACTTCCACCCTTTCACCTCCACCAAGCTCCAAACCTTGCCATCGCTGAGCTGATTTCTACAGCAGCCCTGGCTTCATCCAGAGACTAGATCTGGAGCTAGAGTCTTAAGAGACTCAGGCTGTGGTTAAAGGATGATAAATAATTATGCTAACTAACAGGTTAGAGGAAAAATGTGATTCTATTCCCACAGAATGCTCTGGAAGCTGGAAACACTTAACTGCAAAAACTACATGTGGTGAAACACCCCATAATTTACTTAAGAAACCCACATCTTGCTGGATGACTCAAAGCAGGGGTTAACAGTCTTTTGAGGGCAGCCGGTGGTGGAGAGGGGTCTCAGTATAGGCAGCCAAGCCTTCACGGAAGAAACACGGTTGCTCTTTTAGCACAAGCATTTACGTTGGCATCTAACCAGGGTGAAACATACAGGGAATTGTTTTGTTTGCCTTCCCCTTTCTTCTATTCCTAATGTAGTTCAAATATTCCTTACTTACATTGTCTAGCTAGAGATGAGCGAGAGCTAACGGACTAGTCAGGGGATGATAATGAAACAATCATTTGCTGCAGAGCCCCAAAATGACACAACAGACAAGAGAGTAAGGAACAGGCACGTGTGTTCAAATTACCCATCTGCTATCATGTATTATTGCAACAATAACTGACCTGACACATGACTGATTTGAGCATGTGCCTGGCACAAGGCCCAGATATGGTATAATGTTTACCTAGGTGAGCCACCTGTAGGGACTGGCACCACATTTAAGTGACAGTTAGACAAGTGTCATTAAAGAGAACAGTGACATACTGCAAGAGGATCAGAGAAGGAAGCATCCTGTAAGGTTGGAGAAATGTATGAAGGTCCCCTGTCAACAGTGGCATTTTCTTTGAGGCATTAAAAAAAAGAATAGGTTCCAACATACAGAAGTAAATGGAGCACGGTATTGGAGGGGCTCACACCAGCACCTCCAAATGGACAGAGGTCAGAGGGTAGACCCCTGGATTCAAATGTTTGATGCAGATAACGAGTGTCAGGAGCCAGCCAGAGGAAAGTGTTCATGAAGATGCTCATTGGAATGTTTGTCTGGCAGTATCAGCAGTGAGTGTGATAGAATGGAACCAAAGGTATGAGAACCAAGATGAGGAGCAGAAAGGCACCCTCGTTATGGCCCAAGGCATCCTTGTGGGGTGCTGCTGATCACCTCCTACCTGCCAGATATGAGTGAGGACTTATTAGATATGAGACAGACGAGGGGGAGAGGAAGGGAAAAGACTCCATGGCTCCATCATCAGAGATTAAAAGGATGTGTTTGATCATCTATAGTCAATCAGCAGATCTATATGACAGGTAGCTAAACATGAGTGTCTAGAGGGAAGCCTACAATTTAGAGATGAGAAAAAAAGAGCAGTCAGTACATAGAAAAAAATAAGTGGTAGTTCCTTTGTGCTCACCATGACCTCTTCCCAGAACCTCTACAGGAGGAGCTGAGGGAGATGTGATTAGATCACGGTGGCTCCCACTGAACATGCACTACAGGATCACAGTGGCTCCCAGCAATTCTGGGTTAAATATCAAGTCCTGGCATGGGCTGAGGTACTGCAAGCTCCACACGGCTGGGTCTCCTCTTACCTCCTCCTGCACACTGACCACTGTGGCTCCCCTTTCCACCCCTTGGACCCGCAAAGCTTCCTCTTTCCCTGGGGCCCTCGTTCTATGAGACTCTCTCCTAATATCTCCTAATATCTGCCCCACCACCCCATAACCCCTGCAGCTCAGTGGTTTCTCTTTAGGGGATCCTCACATCTTCTCCAGTTAGAAACCAAATCTTCCCATCACATCTCTTCATCAGGCTGTCTTAGATTTTCCTGTTCAGACTCACCGCAGTTAGAGTAGTGATTCCTACTGATCTGTCCCTATAAAAGTTTGTAGATCCCAAGCAACGCCCTGCCCACCACTCCCAGCATGGGCTCCCATCACTGCTCAAGAGGCAGTGGGACCTGGGAGATCGGAGCCAATAGTGAGGCTGACTAAAGTCTCATGCCATAGCCAGCTCCATTCAGAGTCTCAGACAGTTCATGCTCGGCGGGTTAAAATGGCCACACAAGGAGAGTTCCCATGAGTTCAGGCTGTATACCTTCACAAGGACATGCCACACATGGCAAAAACATGCTTATCCATAGAGGCCTGTAAGCAAAGCTGGTCATTATAAACGATCCGCAGTCAACTCACTCCTATATGCTACACCTGGAGGAGCACAAAAGCATTCCGAGAACAATTCCATGTTTTGGAGAAACGGAGGTCACGACTCTTGCCTTGCTTTCTTGGAGTAGTCTCACGAGCACTCAGAGTTCTCCTATGACTCCATTTCTGGACCTTGTTCCGACAATTTCCTGAACGTGACAAGGCTTTGTTGAGTGGATGCTATAGTAGCCAGGCATGGTGGCTGACATCTACAATCCCAGCTGAAGCAGGAAGATTGCCTTGTAGCTTGGCTACATAGAGAGTTCCAACCTGGCCCTCGTAATTTAAATAAATAAATACGTAAATGAATAAGAAGATCACTCTAGCAGTGGTCTTCCATGTGTTATTCTGTGCACTCTTCCTAGCGTAGCTAGTAGACAAACGTGGACACTGACCACTTGGCCTCTCGCCACACAAAAGGTTAATGACGCCAAGGTTTGACAGGACTCTATCCCAGTGCATTACAGTCTGTCCTTAGAAACAGAATGAGTCATACACGCCAACAAGGTAGACAGCTTCCGTGTCAGGTCACAGGTCACAGGGTCAAAAGCCACAGGGGAGCCACAGAAAGATAACGATGGGGACATCACATTGATGAGACATTTGGGTCACTTCTTTAAAACAATACGGGGCAGTAGGGAGGCACAGTGGGAGATCGTGTGTGATTCTGCATGTGTATGTGTTTGTAAAAGTGTGTTAACATGAGTGTGTGTATGAGCAAGTATGTATGAGTCTGAGTGTGTGTGTGTGAGTGTTAATATGTTAATATGAGTGTATGAGTATATGTGTGTGAGTGTGAGCAAGTAAGTATTAGTGTCAACAAGTATGTGTGAGTGTGTATGCGTGTGTAAGAGTGTGTGTGTTCATGTATACTGGGCCCAGAAAATAATTTTGGGGAAGAGAGAGAAAGAGTTCCACGATGACTAGGAAAGGGGACATAGGCTGTCCAGGAGGAAGCTACAAAAGAATGTTTGGAAATTAAGATCATTAACAGCTTAGGGTATAATTCTTCCCAGAATCAATGAAAAACAAATAGAATCACTCTTTGAAACCAAGGGAAGTGGAATATCATTGCAAAAGCACTTATGAAAATATAAATAAAAATATGAGCAGAAAGATCTCGATTAGCAACTCAAGTTAGAATTATAAGGGTTACAAACTAGGAAGGTTTTTTAATTTGTATTATTTTATTTTATGTATGTGAGTGTGGGTTTTGCATGTATGTCTGCACCATGTTCATGCAATGTCCAAGGAGGCCAGGAGAGAACATCAGGTCCCCTAGAACTGGAGTTGCAGTTGTAGGGCTCCTTTGTGTGTACTGGGGATGGAGCCTGGGCCCTCTGGCCATCTCTCCATCCCAAACAGGAAATAGTTTTTAATAGAAGATACATCAAAGAGTGTCACTGTTTATCCTGGGATGCATGAAATGGCCAAGCAAATCTCAGACTATCAGGGTTATGTACAGAGTATATGGTGGGCTTCACCGTGGAGAATGAACACCGTGACCATTCCAAAGCCAGCCAGCCAAATGACCCCTCCCCAAGATTCATGCTCCCGTAGAAATCTGTGTGCAAACCAGCAGTGGAACAAGCTGCTGTCACATAGTGTTGGGTATGAATGACTGCCGTGACCTCTGGGGTGGCCAAAATTCTTCCCAGATTTAAAAGAAAGAGTAACATAAAGAATATTATCTATACAAATAGTAATTATGGGCAGGGGACATCAATATTTTTTAAAGTCACTAGTGGAAGCTTCTAACTTTAAGCGTTTTTAACAACTTAGCTGTAATTCCCTGACAATGCTCTCTAGGAATCCATGTTTCCAGTCAGAGGAGCAGACAGACAGAAGGAAGTCCCTCCCTGCTCACAAAATGGTGTCTAGAGGACTGTGGGCTGGGCCAGGAGCTCAAGGCTGCAGGTCCCTCTGACTTGCAAGTGGACCGGAGCAAAGTTGAGAGCAACTCCACTGATAGCCCAGGCTTGGGCTCCTTTCTCTGCATCCTGAACCAGGGCTGTGAAAATGAAGCTGGGAAACCAGCACAAGGCAGGGAAACGAGGAACCCACTAACACAGCCCCAAAGGGCAAACCCAGAAGGATCAGGAAATGAATGAAATCGCACGTGACATCACTGTTTCTCGGTGATAGGAAATGATTACAGGGGAAGGTTTCAATGATTTCAGGAGAGATGGCACTGTACTCCCCTATTCTAGCAAGAGAAGTGTCAACTGACAGATACTTCCGGAAAACTTTTCAAATCTCCCTCCATTCATCACCATCTGATTTACACAGATGTGTGACCCAGGATGAAGCCGGCTCATGCTCCTCATCAGATCATTTTAACCCATTCAGTCATAAGTGCTGCCTGTGACAGCCAAGACAGTCACTTACTGCCATGTTCCTGCCCTCATTCCAGAACAATATCTTGCTTTTTGGTTTTATTTCTTCCTTTCCCTGCATGTTTTTCTTTTATTTGAATTATAATTATATATATGTATATATTCACCACGCATGGCACCTTGCTAATGTGTTCATATGAGTGTACACTGACTGAGTGCCTGAGCTGGCTTCCTAACACTGATAAAACACTGAGAGATAACAGCTTGGTGAGGAAAGTGAGGATCTGCTGACCCGTCACAGTCAGGCATCCAGAGGATTTGCTGACTGGTCGCAGACAGGCATCCACAGAAGCCGAGGCAGGAGCCTGGAGGCAGGATCTGAAGCAGACACCATGAGGAGTGCTGCTTGCTGACTGGCTCCATGCCCTGGTCAGCTGCATTTCTCATCAGTCCGGGCTCACATGCCAGGAATGGCACTACCCACCGTGGGCTGGGCACTCCTATATCAACTGTCATCAAGAAAATGCCTCACAGACAAAGCGGACCAAGGCAATTCCTCCACTGAGAATTCCTCTTCTCAGGCAGGTTGGCACCACACTGACAAAACCCAGCTATGACACTGATGGTTGTATTTTAAATAGGCATGGCTGTAAACAGGCCATCAAAGGATGTATGCTAATTCATTTGTTGATGTACAAGGCTTTAATAAGAGATGTGGGACCAGCCGTTCCTTGTACAATATGACACAGGTTTCCAGGTGCACACAGGGGAGACTGGAAAGGACGGATAACGATGGAAAACATACATTTAAGTGTTAGCCGCAGCCGCGACTAGAAACATGAACAACTGAACATTATCCGTGAAGAAGTGTTGGCTTGTTGACTCCACTCCATGCTGGGTACTCGGTGTTTGAAATAACCAGAGAAGAGAGCCAGGAGGGGAGATAGAAAGACAAGATGATGCACCTCTTACGCATGTCCTGGCCTCGGGAGGAAGGAAAGATGGTTGAAGACAACGTTAATTTTCCAGTAGGCAGCCCCAGCAAACAGTGTTCTAAAATACCAAGGGCCAGGCAGTCAAACTTACACCTCCTGGGTTCCTGACAAGTCAGTCCCAGACCTGTTTTATTAAAATTTTATGAGAAAAATGAACCCATTCCAAATGGCATTCGTGAACCCCAGTTCTGAAGTAATAAGAAAGTCACCATAATGGAAAGACTGACGGAGCTAAAGGTTAGCTAGTGACATCTAGAAAGCCAGCTGGGACAGAAGAGTGCAGAGGAGGGGAAACATTTACAGTTACGTTCATTTATTTTTTTTATTTTAAGGAAGGGGTTAGGGGTACAACTCAGTTGTAGAATGCTTGCTTAGCATATGTGAAGCCCTGGGTTCAATCTTGAACAACAAAAACCACAAGGCCACAAACTATTGGTTCAAGTTGTACAAAATATAAACTGCCCTAATCTCAACTATGTTTCTAACAGGCTTGCTGAGGAGAAACAGAATAGAGCCCACGGATAACTTCAGAAGCCACCTGCAGCCAATCAAGGGTGATGCATGTGTCTAATGCCAGCAGAGGCAGGGGAAGCTCTATGAGGCTCAGGTCTCATCCACACAGTGAGTTCCAGCCAAAAAAAAAAACAGCAAAAAGTAAAATAAAAGCAAGCCCATTGATGATGTTAAAATCCACATCCCGAGAATACATCTGGATAATGTCATTTCCAACCTGATGAAGATCTCTGCTGATACTAGAAAATATGTAAGTTAACAACGCTCATGAAAAATTATATCCAACAGGCATAGTCTGTCCAGTTTAATAACCAAAATGTTAACCCAGGTAAATTCTAAGTGGCAATTCTTTGCACTGTGCAGTTTTTTTGTTTGTTTGGTTTCAGTTTTGTTTTCTGGATTTTTATTTTGTTTTAATTTTTGTTTTATTATAATTGACATTTTTAGTGATGTGGATATATTATTTTAACAGCCTTGAACATTTATTTTCATTTTTTAAAAATCCAGGAGTAAAACATACAGTGTATCAAGAAATGTGCCTAGATCCTACATTAAAAAGTGACCCTATGCCAGGCGATGGCTGCCGCTCCCTCTCATCCCAACCTCTGACTAGGAGAATTTGCAGAGCTGAACAAACCAGCCTAGTTTCCCAAAAACAGAGCTACAGCCCACTGACAGGGAAGCTGGTAGCTCTTCACTCAGCAGGAACCATCTAACCCCTGAGTGTTCTCTGTGGGTGTGCTCCCCTGGCTGGTGTGTGCAGGCAGTTCTGACAAAACTTCCCATGGTCACAGCTCAGGGTGGGGCTCGAGTGGAAAGCCAAGTAATCATCCCTGCAGAATTAAAGCCACTCATGTAAGACTGATGAGCCAACTCAAGCTGCATCTGTCTTAGGGGAGGTTTAAGTCAAGACCTTGTGGAAGAAATAGTTTGACAAACCCACTACACCTAATGCAGGAGGTAAGCAGAGTCTTAAGTCAGAGCAGAACTGGCTACATACAGCGCTTAGTTAATAGAATGGGCTTTTCTAGTCCTTTCTTTAAGATTAACAGCAACCATGGTGACCTATTATGGATTTACCATTAAGACATTTTTTTTTTAGTTTTTGTGTGTAGTCAACAATTCCTTTAAAATGCACGTGGGCAGATAGGGCACTTATTTCTTTAAAAAACAAAAATCAAAAACCTAAGTGAAAAGATTGAACTATCTATTAAATTAGCAAAATAAACAGGTTTTGTGAATCCTGAGAGGCAACCTCCCCAGTGTCCCCCAGCTAGGCTGACTTCTACCCTTAGCTGCCAAAACTGCTCTGGAAAATGCAAGGTTCTGTGTTTGTGGCTAATGCTGGTTTGTGGCGTGGAAGGTGTGCAGCTAGGAGGGTCAAAGGGGAAAGGGGAAACTGAGGATGGGAGGGAGACCCACAGAGGCAGCTGGTGTAGCTTGGTTGAAGACATAAGACCATCCCATGCCCTGGACACCTCTCCCACCAAAAGTGGAGAGAAGGAGGTGGGGGACAAGGATGCGGAAGAAAGTACCTGAGTGGGTTTTTTTCCAAAGGGGTCTCTTTTTGTAAGTTTACTAAAATTCATTAAATTTTATGTTTAAAATATTTTCATTTTTCTGTCATATGAGGTATATCATGACATAATTGGTGTTCTAAATAAGGCTATTTAAAGCACAGATTAGACACTGCCAAAATTAGAATTCAGATCACAGAAATTATGTTGCAGGTGAAGGCTGGGACACATCCTTGCTCATCAAATGAACTAAATCTGATATTGTTTAATAAGCCTGGGAAAGGATCAATCA
>LOJH01015709.1:0-10207 GCA_001685095.1 Ellobius talpinus | reverse complement strand
TCTGGAAGAGCAGCCAGTGCTCTTAACCACTGAGCCATCTCTCCAGCCCCCATGGCAACTTTTATAAAGAAAAACATTTGATTGGGGCTGGCTTATAGTTCAGAGGTTTAGTCCATTAACATCATGGTGGGACATGATGATATGCAGGCAGACATGGTGTTGGAGAAGGAGCTCAGAGTTCTGTATCTTAATCTGCAGGCAATAGGAAGTGAATTGTCTGCCACACTGAGCATGGCTTTAATAAATAAGACCTCAAAGCCCACCCCACAGTGACACACTTCCTCCAACAAGGTCACATCTACTCCAACAAAGCCACAACTCCTAATAAATAGTGCCACTCTGATGTGGGATGTCTCTCTGTGTGCTGTGAATATATTTTATTACCATTGTTTAATAAAGAAGCTGATATGGACAACAGCCAGCAGAATAAAGCCAGGTAAAAACTACAAGCAAAGATACGGGGGGGGGNGAGGTGGAGTCAGGGAGTAGCCTGCAGCAGCTAGAGAACCAACATGTGAGGTAACAAGCAACAAATCTTGTGGTAAAATATAAACTAATAAAAATTGGTTAATTTAAATTGTAAGAGCTAGTCAATAATAAGCTTGAGCTAATAGGCCAAATAGTTTGATTATTAAGCCTCAGAGTGGCTATTTGGGAACTGGTGGGTGGGAGACAAACCTCCACCTACTCTCTTTGGGGGCTATTTTCTTCAAATCACCACATTCTAGTCCTGGTTCCCAAAGGCTTGTAGCCATATCACAATGCAAAAAAATGCATTTAGTCTAATTTCAAAAGCCCCCATAGTCTATAAAAGTCCCAAACTTATTAAAAAAATCTAAAGTTCAAAGTCTTCTGAGAATCATACAATCTCTTAACTGAAATCACCTATAAAATCAAAGTCAAAAAGCATATCACATGCTTCCAACATATAATGGCACATGATATACATTCCAAAATGTAGGGAAGGGAGTATAGTAAGGAAATACTGAACCAAAGCAAGACTGAATACCAGCTGGGCAAACTCTAAACTCTGTATCTCCATATCTGATGTCAAAATTCTCTTCAGATCTCCAACTCCTTTGCTGACTGCAAGACACCTCTCTCTTTGGGGCTAGTTTCACTCCCTGTTAGCTATTTCTCTCAACAGATATCCCATGGTTCTGGCATCTCCAATATCTTGGAATCTCCAAGGCAATCCAAGTTTAACCTTCACAGCTTTATACAATGGCCTCTCAAGGCCTCCATTCAAGGACATCCCTGACACTTGCCTGGCCTCGGTGATTTTTCTTAGTTGTGGAGGAAGATTCCATAACCCCTTTCTTCTATCTTTAATTCTAAAGCCAGAACTGTGTGGCCAAAGCTGCCAAGTTGTGTTGCTTACTGGGGCTGGAACACGGCCCCATTGTTCAATTACATCTTCACTAGCTTTTTGTTTTCCATGGTTTCCTTCATTGCCTGAGCTTGTCTATCCTGGAACTTGTGCTGTAGACCAGAATGGCCTTGAACTCATAGATCTTACCATTACATCCTTACCAGCTTTCTGTTCTTCACTGTCTAAACTGACTGTTTTGAAACTTGCTCTGTAGATCAGGCTGGCCTCAAACTCAGAGGTCCTCCTGCCTCTGCCTCTGTAGTGCTGGAAAGACATGTACCACCACCCCCAGCTCTAAATTTTTCTTTTAATTCCTTTTCACAGATTGGAAACTCAACTGGGTGGGTTATTGCCTTGAGGTCATCACTTCCTTTGTTCCTTTTCTTATTCTGTTTATCTCTTTAAATACAGGAATTAGCTCCATTCCACTTCCTGGTGCTTCTTTCCTCCTCAAATTGTACATTTTGTTTTTGTCCTTGCTCAGCTTGCTCCATATATGTGTGTGTGTGTTTCTTCTCTGAAACATCTTGAGTAAGCCCCCCACAATTCAAATCTTCTATGTTCCTACTAGTGTTGCCCATTAAATTGTGCTTAAAGCAACCCACTGCTTTCCTTCACTGAAAGTCCCAGAGTACAAATTCCTTGAAACAAAAACATGGCAAGGCCTATCACAACAATACCACAGTAAAGAGACCAATTTCTGTCTTAGTGTTTCTGTTTCTAAGAAGGGACACCATGATCATGACAACTATTATAAAGAAAAACATTTAATTGGGTGGCTTACAGTTTCAGAAATTTCTGGACATGGTAGCATACAGGAAGACAGCTGGAGAAGGAGCTGCAAGTTCTACATCTTGATCTGCAGGCAACAGGAAGTGAACTGTGTGCCACACCTGTGCATAGCTTGAGCAGATGAGACTGCAAAGCCCACCCCCACAGTGACACACTTCCTACAAGAAGACCACACCTCCTCATAGTGCCACTCCCTTTGGGGGCCATTTTTTTTCAAACCACCTCACACATCTCTGTTGTTCTGTCCTTTCTCACTTCCTCTGGGTGGTCCTCTAGTCAGAGGCTTGTCTCTGGCTGTTGTCTCCTTGGTTTTAGCCAATAGGAGGCACAGGAGGAAGCAGGATGGGGCAGTAGGCAGAGAGCTTCTTCCCTCTCCTCTTGGAGCAATCTAGGGATGCTGATGCCATCAGAAAGGCACTGTCCAATAGGGAGAGAGGAAGTCGTGACCTAATCCTTACTCAGGTGACTACCTCCTCCACATGGGTGAAGGGGCATCCAACTTAAATGTATGCCATCAAGGTCTCATGTCCTGACACATGTGCAATTCTGTTAGAAACCTCTGTAGTTTTCTTTGTCATCAATGTTGGGGTGGCTCTCCAGGAATTTTTAAAATATATAAGCTTGCAGATTACATTATCTAATCATTTTATCCCAGGGTGGAGAGAGGCTGTGCTCTGTAGATGTTTCTCTCTGATAGGTGGGAAACTCTCAGGAAACGTGAGTGCTCAAGGCACAGAATCCCTGGAGGCACAGAGATTGCCCTCCCACCTGCTCTGAGCCTTCGGCCATGTAGAGGGCCTCCTCACACAGAAAATGCTTTGCTAATGAAGAGTGGCAGTTTCTTACTGCAAGCCAGGCCCTCTCCACAGCAGTTAAAACATCACAGCTAAATTTAACAAGTCATTCCCAAAGAACGTGTTCACCTAGAATCCAGCTTTATAAAAGAAAAAACAAAAGTCACAGCCACATGGTTCTCTCAAACTCCCATTCTATACCCTAGGGATTCTCCCATCTCCCGAGGTGGCATGGCAACCCTGGGGACATTCCTCTGCCTCCCCCATATGTTCCTCTGCTTGCCAGAATGTACAACGTGGAGCAGCACCGTCACCGAGGGCACATACCTGTGGTCATATAAACACATAAGCACTTTCACCAGCAACCACATTCTCAGAATCTGGCCGTGAGAGGCAGCACCAGACAAATCAGACTCCGAGATGGAGATGCTGGCAGCCGCAGTGCACCCTCCTCCCCTAGGACAGTGCTGAGAACGGAAAGATAGAAGAGGTTGGGAAATCACAAGAATCCTCAGCGCCTCCCTGCACCCTGTCAGTCACAATTGGCGATGTTTCAGGGTTACAGGATTGGCTTTTATTTACTGTTAGGAGGGAACCCTGTGTGCATGCATTTATGTAGGGAGGGGAACTGAAGGGAAAAAAATGGGAAAAGAAGATCTTTTGGTATGCATAAATTACACTTCAAGGCTGATATTTTTTAAATCACTAGACATTATAGCAGATAAAACAAAGCTGCTGTATAATTTTTTCTGAAAATAATATTTTTCAGACAATATATCTGCTCACAGTTTTCCCTCTTTTATCTCCAAATTGTCTCCACCACCCCACCCTTCCCACTGCTTGCCTTCTTTCTCTCTGTCTTTAGAGAACAGGCAATAAAACAAAGCAAAAAGCCAGAGAAACACACACACACACACACACACACACACACCATAAAAACACAAAGCAGAAACAATAATGTAAAAGTAAAGGATGTCCAAACAAAGCAATATGAGATTTAAAAAAAAATCTTCAAGACTTCCAATGAGCTTGCTTTGAGTTGGCCATCCATGACTGACATGGGGGCTGCCCTTCAGGGTGGTTTGTATATTTAGGGAAACTCCATAGGTACCACTCATTTTTCCTTGGCAAGAAGTCAGCTGGAGATATCTTCTGGGTTAAGGATGGGAGAGCAAGTCCACTTCCCCTCTCAGCACTGGACCCCCACCAGGCTTGAACCCGTGTATCCTCTGTGTGTTCATGTGAGCATCAGCCCTGCGGTGTCCAGAAGACACTGTTTCCTTGGGGTCCTCCATCCCCTCGGAGTCCTATAGTAAATCTCCCTTTCACATAGCTCCCTGATCCCTGAGGAGAGGGGATTGATGGGACATCCTATTTGGGACTGAGCCTTTCTCTACACATTGGGGTCCCTCTATACACGGTCCAGTTATGAGCCTGTATTTGCTTCCATTCACTGCAGAAGGAAGCTTCTCTGATGATGGCAGAGTGAGACAGATGGATGAGTGCAAACAAATGTCCTTAGGAGTCCTTTCAATCCTTCAGCAGAACAATGTTATCTGGTTTTCCAGGTCCCTGGCCTGTTTAGTCGCAGGTTCTTGGCCACCTGGGTAGTATCGGGCATGCGTTCCACCTTCTGCAGCGGGCTGTAACTCCAAACAGACAGGGGTTGGTTCCTTTCACAGCATTTGCGCCACCTCTACACTGATGCATCGTGCAGTCAGGTCACCATTTTAGATTGCAGGGTTTGCATCTGGCTTGGTGATTACCTTCTCTTCTGGTAGCACGCACAGACCCTACAGTACCAGGAACACTATAGAATATAGAGATGAAGGCACCAGCTTGACTTCTTTGGATTTCCAGTAAAGGGGTATTAATGGAAATCACTTAGGGAAATATCTAGAGACAGGTTGGTAATTAACAGTATCCACAACAATAAGGAAATTTGAGGGGTTTTTTAACCATTGCTTAAAATACTCCAGGGAACAGTTTTATACCTACCTTCCACACACATGTGGCTGTGCTGCTTTTGGGTCGACACCAAGAAGTGATACTGCCGGCCCAGAAGGCAAGTACAGGTTTGGCAAAGTGCCCTGTATAAAAGGCGGTGAAGAGGTCAGTTCAAACCACTGATTCCACTTCCAGAGTTGCCTTCTTCCAGGAGACCGCACCAACACTTATATTACTTAATTTTGAAATACTTCCCACTCTAATGAAAGACAAAAGTTTGTTTTAAAACTCATTTGATTGATAGTGAAATCATCCACTTTAAGATCTGTTCACTGTCCCTTCAATTTGTGCTCCTGCATATTCTCAATCCATAGGTTGGATTACCACATTGTCATCAGGCTATGGTCAGTCTATTGGTACTCTTTGTAAAATCTATTATTATTTCTCTTTTTACTACATGTTAAAACTATTTTTCCTGTCTAATGATAGCTAGTTATGTGATCTATTGGATCTTTGATTAAAAAAGACTTTTGCCTGCTTTAAAGTTTCTTAATGTATATATGCAGATAATAACTGCAGTTGCATAATTCCTGTAGTTCAGGAGTGCCTTTAATGCAGTATTTTTTTCTTTTATTTGACTCAGTCTCTCTGTCTCTTGGTCTCTGTCTTTTTCTTCCCTCTCCCTCACCCTCTATTTCTCTCCTCTTCTCTGGTTTCTGACCCGTATTGCTTCCCATGCCCTAACACTCCAGTAACTATGAAAAATGAGAGAAAATACATGGAAAAGTTGATAAAATAATAGACACCAACAAGATGGCTCCATGGGTTAAGGCACTTACTGACAAGTCTAGGAACCTGGGTTTGATCCCTGCATCTACACTGTTTTTGAAAGAAGAGAACTGACTCAGAAGTAGCTCTCTCTCTCTCCCCTCTCTCTCCCCTCTCTCTCCTTTCTCTCTCTCTCCTCTCTCTCTCTCTTCGCTCTCTCCTTTCTCTCTCTCCTCTCTCTCTCCCCTCTCTCTCCTTTCTCTCTCTTCTCTCTCCTCTCTCTCCTCTCTCTCTCCCCTTCTCTCTCCTTTCTCTCTCTCTCCTCTCTCTCTCCCTCTCTCTCCCTCTCTCTCCTCTGTCTCCTCTCTTCTCTCTTCTCTCTCTTCTCTCTCTGTCTCTCTCTCCTCTCTCTCTCCCTCTCTCCCTCTCTCTCACTCTCTCTCCTCTCTCTCTCCCCTCTCTCCCCCCTCTCTCTCCCTCACACACACACATACACACAAATAATTAACTAAATAAATAAACAACTGAAATTTTATATAAAGATGCAGCAAATATGACGGTTGTAACCTCAAAGAAAATGGCTACACGTGCATTGCCAGTGAGCAAACTTCTAGTCCTTCATGAGTAAGGAAAATGACCACCACAAAATGATCAGACAGTTCAGCAAAGAAGCTTTCTAAACTTGTAGGCACCCAAAACCATAGCCTCACAACACACAGAGCGCATGTCACCAGGTTAGAAGGCAAGATTGTTTCCTCTAGAATTGTCTGTTCCTCTGTCTTCCTGGTACCACAATGCTGATTGTGGGTGCAGCAACTCAAGACCAGGTTCAAGAGAAGAAAACTAAGTGACTTAAAAATACATGTTACACTAGCAAACAATGTACCCATTTTTATTAAGAGCCAGAGTTGTTCTGAAGAATCAGAAGGAATCAGTTTGTTTTTGGACGAGAGACGGACACCAAGGTAGACTTAGGGAGACTGAACCTGAAGGAAGCATGAAAGCAAACTTCCCAGGAAAATTCCTGTTTTTTTCTGGGTTTAGCAGCATGTGTATTCTGTGCTTTAATTACAACATGCAGCATTTCAACACTTGGTTGGGAAATCATTCATAATGGGGACTTTTCTGACCACAGTCAGCAAACCTTCCTTCACCTCCATGAGGCTAGACACATCAAAGCAGAGGCATCTGCCAGAGAGCCGTGACCACCATTAAATGAAGTGGCACCCCTGGAGTAACAGAGTGTGCACTCATGTTTCTGTGCCCTCAGCTGAGGAAGGTTGAAATACATCTCAAGGCTTGTTAGAAAGTGTTTACGTTCACGGTATGGAAACCAACCTGCGCGGGAAACCTTCATCGGGAGCCAGGCAGTATGCGGCCTGTGGGAGGACAGGAGATTCAATTTCCATTTCTTTCCTTTCCACATCACAGGCACAAAGTCTACAGAACATTCAATCAGTGGGTCTTCAGCCTTTTCCATGCCAAAACACAGCGTTGGGAAAGTGATTGCCAAAGGTCACTAAGACATGACCAAGGAAGAAAGGAGCTTGACCTCTGAAAACCAGAAGAAGCCAGTTTTGTTTGCAAATGTTGCTACACCAGTTATGGATGAAAGAATAATTTTCAAAATCAAAATTTTATCTTTGTTAATGCCTTATCTCACAAACTGAGGGTGATTATCACTTTTATTATGTTGTTTATCACTCTGTCATTATCAGTAACATTATATATGTGTGTGTATGTATATATGTGTGTATGCATGTATATATATGTATATATATAAAATCTCACTTGGTATGTGGCCTCTAAAACTAATATATATATATATACATATATATATATACACACACACATACATACATACATACATGTTTGAGAGAGAGAGCCAGTAGAGAGTAGGGGAAAGAAGGACACTATTAAGAAAGTGAAAATCACCAGAGCATAGCTTGAAGAATTTCATCCTGAAGTGCCTTGAGGCCACACTTGATGCACCCTTTGAAAACAACAGTTATGTGTAGTTTTAGGAATCCATGCAAATACCCATCCTAGAAAGTTCCAACCTTTTTTAAGAGCTCCTTTGTTAATTTTTATTCGGGGAGAATATCAGCATAAATACCACAAAGAAACAAGACTGCAAAAAGGAAAGTGTGCACCCTCGGGGTAATAGATATCATAATCATATTGCTAAAGACGGCAGCAGTTAGGATGACGTCACTTGCCTCTTGACCCCAGCTGCCTCTAAGCACTGTTGGGTCTCACAGTCCTCTGGATTCAGGGGCATCTGCCCTAGTCTCTCAGAATGATCCTGTGCATATGTGAGAAACTAAGTTTTCTTGGAGTTTTCTCTTGAGTTTTGGTCATCATTTCTTTCTCCTCCTCTTCCTCCTCTCCCTCTTCTTCCTCCTCCTCTTCTTCCTCCTCTCCCTTCTCTTCTTCCTCCTCCTCCTTCCCCTCCTCCTCTTCCTCCTCTTCCTCCTCTTCCTCCTTTTCTTCCCCCTCCTCCTTTTCCTCCTCCTCCTCTTCTTCCTCCTCCTTACTCCTCTCTCTTTCTGCCTCTCCCTTCAGTAGAAATGGAGCACAAAGCCTTGAGCACATTTAGCAAGTCTTTTACACACTCTGCTCTCTTGTCTTGATGCCTGAGCTCCTGTTTCTAGGCAGAGGAAATATAAAGATCTTTGGTGATTGGCTGATTACCTAAATCTGGACTTGCCACCTAGATCTAGAGCTGATTTCTCTGTTTTATTTGGGAAACATGTTCTTAACATTGATGGTTATAAATTCTAAACACAGATGAACTCTGAAGAACACTGGGGAGGCTCTATGTCTTGAACTATCTAGTATTTAGGCAAAACGTAATTCTTGGTGTAAAACTAAACAAGCATGTTCACCTCAGTTTCCGCATTTGCTTCTGTCTTTAAAGTGACATTATGTATGTGAAATCATTTTAGAACAAATTTCTTCAGGACTTATTACCAGTAAACATATTATCTCTGCACCTGTTTTATATGCCTGGCATCACATATAAACTCCTGTGGAGTGGGCTGGACAGGTGGTTCCACAGTTAAGAGTGAGTACTGTTCTTCAGAGGACCCAAGTTCAGTTCCCAGCACCCACATCTGCCTATAACTCCAGCTCCAGAGACCCATGGCCTTTTCTGGACTCTGAAGACTCCTGCACTCATGTGCACATGGCCACATGCCTATAACTCCAGCTCCAGAGATCCATGGCCTTTTCTGGACTCTGCAGACTCCTGCACTCATGTGCACATGGCCACATGCCTATAACTCCAGCTCCAGAGACCCATGGCCTTTTCTGGACTCTGAAGACTCCTGCACTCATGTGCACATGGCCACATGCCTATAACTCCAGCTCCAGAGACCCATGTCCTTTTCTGGAGTCTGCAGACTCCTGCACTCATGTGCACATGGCACATGCACATCCATATACCTAAAAATAATAAATTATTTTAAAATTTCTAGGGAGGAAAGGGGGCCACAAGTGGAAAAAATCTAAGAAATCCCTCTCCATGTCCTTTGCATGTTTCAGCTTTCAAAGCAGGGAAGAGAACTATGACTCTGGGAAGACATAAATTTCATTTGGTTTTTCCAAAGATAGCACAAAACCAGGGATGTTTTCGGAGAAATTTGGTTCCCTAATGTGGTAACCAAGAACCCGCATTTATTGCTCAACACACAAAACAGTCAGCGGCTTGAGAACAAGTTGTTGAGTCAAGGAAAAGGATTCAATTGGAAAAAGCGACAAAAGCCGCAGTAGCTGGACCATTACCCACAGACAGAGGCTTGCTTGGAAGCCTAAGGCCGCATAGGAATCTGTGGGGGACATATCAGAGGACAGGCACCAGGGCAGTTAGAACGTGGGTGCTCGGTCTGCTGCTCTGACTTGGGCTGCTGATATCTGCAGCCCACTGAAGTCCTGGGTTCTGTAAATCTGAAGAAAGGACCTGTTAGGAAGTTCATTTCCCAGGAATACGTAGTCTTACTATTGGGTACTGAGATACAGGCCAGGTCCCTTCCTGAGAGTCAGTGGATGGCAGCAAGTGGCCTGATTTCTTCAGAGAAGAAATGGGAGTTAGAACAAAGTGATTTTCCTAGATGGGCCAAGCGTGCTAATGTCCTCTACCCATTGAACCACATTGTTGGGTAACCATCAATACCCACAGCATCTCACTTGGTATGTGGCCTCCAAAACTAATAACTTTTAAAAGGCTCGCTCCTTCTACCCCCTGATGCTACTGCACTGTTCACTACAGTCAGGCTGTGCCTCTGTGTACCTCTTTGCCTGCTGCTGTCAGCTTGATAGCAAGGACTGCCCTTCACTGGCTTTGGAGCCTGACTTTGGGATTCTGGTACTTACTGAAGACCAGCTGAGATGGCTAGCCTATGAACTGAACAAGTACTGGATTCTTGGGCCTTTCCTTCACAGGATGCCATTGTTGAGCTAGCTGAACCACAGCCTATAAGTCGCTCTAATAAATATCAGATAGATAGATAGATAGATAGATAGATAGATAGAT
>LOJH01015708.1:10381-33652 GCA_001685095.1 Ellobius talpinus | reverse complement strand
TACTCCTCCTAATGGGTACGCTCAGCCTGGAGCTTCGTTGTAGATTTCTGCGTCTAGCTCCATCTCTTACTAGATGAAGGCGCTGTGATGATTGTTAGGGTATTTCCCCCAATTCTGATCACAGGAGAAGACCAGTTTGGGCACCATCTCTACTATTGCTAGAAGTCTTAGCTGGAGTCAACCTTGTGGGATCTTGGCCCAGATTTCTCCCTAACCCCACAGTGGCTTTCTCTATTAAGATATTTCTTTCATTGCTCTCCTGCTCTGTTCCTTAACCATCCTGTTCCCCCATGTTCTCATTCCCCATCATCTCCCCTTTACTGCCACCCTGGGAAGGTGAATTAGATGAGATCCCCAGGGCGATTCATGCATCCCTTCTAGGGTACTCCTTGTTACCTAGCTTCTCTTATCTGTGAATTGCAGTCTGGTTATCCTTTGCATATTTCATATACCCTTATGAGTGAGTACATACCATGTTTGTCTTTCTGAGTCTCATTTATATCACTCAAGATGGGTTTTTGTAATTCTATGCGTTTACCTGCAAATTTAATGATGCCATTGCTTTTTATAGCTGGTTAATACTCTATTGTGTAAATGTACCATGTTTCCTTTATCCATTCTTTAGTTGAGGAGCCAGGAAGATATTCTTATTCTAGTGTCACTGTTTTTGATGTACTTGAGATTCTGCGAGGTACATTCATTACCTATGGGATAAATTTTAAACAGCTTGATTTTCTTGGTTACCAACAGAGATGTGTTCACTTCAGCTTCATACTAAACAGTTACTGGCTTAGCTTTACACAAGTTTAGGAAGTGAGATGACAAAGTCTGAAAGAAGCAGAAAGTTCACTATTATGGGATAAAGAAATTACCATTTTCTTTGACATTTTACTTGCCTAGGGTTCATATTTATGCTTTTATTTCTTTACACTTTCATACAAATACACTGCCATACTGCCACAAACACAATTAGTTTCATGCTATAGTCTAACCTTCAAATTATGGATAATTGCCTCTGGTCATGACATGTTCTCGATTCAGAATTCTTTATATGATAAACATAATGTCACAGTACAGCTTATTTTCTTTAAAAAGGCCAGAGAAAGTCCATGGGATGATGCAGGGAGTAGTGAAACTTGCTGCCAGGCCTCCGGATTTGAGTTGGATCCCCTAGAAAGCGCATGGTAAAAGGAAGAATAGATTCTTGCAGATTGTTCACTAACCTCCACACATATGCCAACCCACATGCATACCACATAAATGCAAACAACTCATTAAATTAAAAAATATAAATGTCAGTAGCTATTTCAGCAAGAAATGAAGAATGGTTAAGCTATATGAAAACTCATAGGCTGTGAGAGAGAATAATATGGGTAGAATATCTGAACATGGGTAAAATTTCTGAAAATGAAAATATTTTTTCTATTATGATTGAGATTTTAAAGTAGAATGAATGTGTAGAAATTCCCAGCGGCTGAAACATATGATCAGTTTCCAAACCTGAATCTCCATGGAGTATTACTATTTGGTTATACGGAGAATACCAGCTAGACAGCAGTCTCTCCAGTGTTTTTTGTACCTTGTTTGGCTCATCTGTTTCTGAAATCTTTGTGTGTGTGTGTGTGTGTGTGTGTGTGTGTGTGTGTGTTGTCTCAATGCTCTCTTACACTTTGTAACTTATTCACTGTATTTTCAGAAATTCATATATGCAAATTTTATGTAAATGTTAAATGTATTCACTCACAGAATATGTGATGATTCTTTTTGATGTTGGTGTTCCTCTCATAGCCCTCTCAGCCCCCCCCACTACCTTTTCTTTGGCTTCTTCCCTGGTGAGAAACAGTGTTACTTCTCACCATTGTTTTAAGTTCTTCCTACAGGCACTAATGCTCCAGTCTTACATTCCTTAACTACGTTGTACACATTATGCTCCAAGGGCCAGCTGAAAAACATCTTCCAAGAAGGGACATAGGAGGGTGTAGTTCTAAGTACAGAATATACATTTTTATATGAGCTAATATTTTCTCAATATCTTGTCAACTAGTTTATCATAAAATACGATTGTCTGACCCCAAAACATGGCTCAGTGATTAAGAGCACTGGCTGCTCTTCCATCCCCAGGATCCACAGCATGATTCACAATGGTCTCTATCTCCAGTCCCAGGGAATCTGATACCTTCTTCCAGCCTCTATGAGTACTACATGTGTATGGTTCACATATATATGTGCATACAACACACCCAGGCACATAGGAATTTATTATTTTATAACTACACATGCTCATAAAACAACACAGAGTTTCAGTTTCCTTCAATAAGCATAAGGGAACATGAAAGGAGAGTGTCCATGACTATGGGTCATGTTTAAAGATATTATTATATATTATATAACTATTTTCCAATTTCCATATCTAAGGATAATGGGAATGTTAATGTTCACTGATGAGCCCCTTAAGACAGAAACACACACAATGTGGCTTGAAAGGTGGCTCAGCAGGTAAACAACTTGACATTCAAACAAGAGGAATAGAATCCGGATGCCCCAAATCCACACAAAAATGAGAATGCAAGCCTACCTCCATGGGAGGTGGAGACAAGAAACCCACAAAGAAGTCAGGCTAGCCAGACAAGTCAAAATAAGCATCTCCATGTCCAGAAAAGACCGTGACTTGATGTTAAAAATGAAAAGCAACCAAGGAAAACACAAATATAAATATTGAGTTCCTGGCGATGGCTTTTAACTTTAACCAAAATGAGTCTTAAGCCTAAATAGGCCATTTGCTAGTTCCATATATATATCACAATAGTGATATATTTATTATGATAGAATTTATATTGTAATGTTCAACTTAATATATTTAAATATTTTTCTTTTAATTGAAATAAATTTTATCAAAGAAGTAATGTAAAAATTATATATCATATATGATATATTATCTGACTTATATACATCTATACTATATGGTATGATGTTCTGAAATATATTTACACCATGGTATGGAGAATTATTGTCTAATGTATTTCTCACATTTCTTCAATTAACGGTTAGTATTTTGAATAATAAGTTATTTACATTATATGACTATTCTGCCAGAAGATTACCATTTTTATGAATATTGCATGGTATGAATGTTTTGCATGAATTGACAACTCACTGAAACTTAATAATCAAGGACTTAATTTTGTGAGATGCACTAAGTTTCTCTTCATACTAATTGTGCATCATTAATATTTAGACCCCTCAGAATGTAAAAGAAGTGAAACACACATGTGCATATAAAAGCGAAGGAGATGTAAGGGTAGACTAATGATTAGCACTGATATTCAAGAACTTTTTGGATCTTCCTGAATACTGAAGGGAACTACAAGGACTCTTTCTGGATGTCTCTTCTGTCGCCCTGTGACTTTCAGGCCAAACTGCAAAATCTTTGCTCTTTTCCTTCCTTTGTTTGCAGCCTATCATTGGTTAATGCTGAATGATAAATTCAAGCTGCAATATTAAGGAGCAAAATATATGTGATTAATATCATGCTTTTTAGCCACAAGCCATATAAACTTCAGATCCTGCTACATGTCATCTCTATGTATCTCTGTTTTGGTCCCCTGATCTGGGAAATAATTGACTTATTCCATTGATGTTTGGTTAAAGGACAAATGGAAGTTAGGGGCCAGCTGCTTTTATCTTTAGAAAAATATGTTTTTCATTTACTTTATTAGTACACTTTTTATTAAAAGTTTTTATCTTCATGCATAAAATTAGTAACTTGGAAAATAATAAAAGATACAAAATTAAAACAAAATATTGCCTTCTCTTTCAATATATTTCTTAAAGGCATTATACAAGTTTTCATCTAAGTGGTTATTGTATTTGTTAGAGACTACTGAGTAAGCACCTAATTCTAATGTTTCTTTTTATTTTTTTTCAGTATACTTTCATTAAAGAAGTGTTAAATATGAGTAATGTTTTAGTATGATTTTAATGTAAATATCTAACATTGGCATCATCTTTATACTGAAAAAGCACGAAACCGTGATTTTTATTATTTCATTAAATAAACTGAGCAATTATTTATTCTTATGTGCTTTCAGTCTAAAGTAGATCATGTGATACAGGATTTAATGTTTCATGGTGTCTAGTTGTTTCCTGGTTAAGATAGAGGAAATAAATCATGAAAGGGGCTTATACCACTTTGTCAGTCTAAAACCCCCAGCCATCAAGGAACGCATATGCCGTTATTCATGCACAAATAAAAAATAAGAGTGTCCTGCAGTACTAGGACCAAAATACTCTTTGCCCTTGATGTCAAGAACCTATCTGAAGGTAGTCTACAAATATGAAAGTCTCAACAGGCAGTCAGTCTATAGCTCATATGCTATTCAACTGGAAGGAGGTTCCAGTGTGGAAATTCAAGCTTAGGGCTCCTTCAATGCATTATTCATTGTAAATCAATAAACATCTGCCCTTGGCCTTTAAGTGTAGGTTCCTGAGCCCCAGTGAACATAATAGACAAGAAGCTGTATGCTCACTTTTTCCAAATGTGATGACATTCAAGATGATACTTCTTAGTTCAGGACCATCATTGACTGTATACACAGCATTTATGTATGGCCATATTCTATCATTTTTTGTTCCCACAGATAGCTTCCTCTATATTGTTTGAAAAAATTTTTTTAAATTACCTTGTGATATGGAGATTTAAAAAGATTAACAAGACTGGAGAGATGCTTCAAAAGTTAAGAGCACTGGCTGCTCTTCCAGAGGTCCTGAGTTCAATTCCCAGCAAACACATGGTAGCTCACAATGATCTATAATGAGGTTGGGTACCTTCTTTTGGCCTACAGGGATACATGCAGGCAGAACACTGTATACATAACAAATGGACAAGTCTTTAAAAAAGAGATTATCTTTAAAAAAATATTAGCATACTTTCTTGGAAATTCTGGTGTGATTTGACTCACAGAAGTAGAAAATTCACTCCAAATATCCTTCTTAAACCTTGGGGATGTAATTCTGTTAATTATAAAATGTATTTTAGGATAATAAGTTCTAAGAATGCTAACAAATGTTTTAAAGATTTTTATTTATAAATTATGAGCATATATTTTATTAAAAAGAATGAGTTACATTAGGTTAATGAACATTTGTGCACAATTTTAATGTCAAGGCTCAGTTATCAAATTTACTCTGGATGAAGATTTCAAAGGAGATCAACAAAATTTCTTCAAGTTAATGTAAGTACCCATAAAGAAAGTTATATTGGAAATTGCTTACTTCATAGTGTTTCCTTTTTGTTTCAGTAAATAATATTCACACAGTGAAGGACTTTTTATATCCTTTGAATTTTATTCTGCTGTGGAGGATAAAATTCTTCAGTGGAACAAAAATTTAAAGAACTTGTGCTGGAATCCAAAGGACTATTGAAATTGATTTTAAAACTGAAATATAGGTCTGAAGAGATGGTTCAGCCAATAAGAGCATTTACTGCTCTTCCACTAGACCTGATTCAGTTCCCAGCATGCACATAGCATCCCAGAACTGCCTGTGACTTAAACTCCAGAAAATGCAACACCCTTTCCTGTCCTTTGGGTGCATGCATATATATATGTTCATACCACTGCATGGGCAAAAAAACATATGTATAATCAAAACATTTAAAAAATTAAAATTATTATATTATAAATTTAATTATATTATATTTTAAATTATATATTATAATATTGCAATTACCCTACAAATCTACAATGTGCATATCACTCAAACACTAAAATCATAGTGTGATCAATAAATTACATGACACTTCATGTAAAGTGGTTCGGCCACAGTGGATACAAGGGTCATAAGTCTAACTTACATAAGAAAATTGTAAAATCATGACATGAGGACTTGGTGAGAATTTTTCCCTCTTTTCTGAATATACTTATTGGCATCTATTAAACAAAGCGATTAATGCAAACATTCATACACACGTAAAAGTGATCTGTATGTGAGAGTGAATGTGTCCCTGACAAGGATTTACCGAAATTATTCATTTTCCAATGAGCTTTTTGTTCATACTGAGTTCTCCTTTAAGAACTAATGTAAGAATCACCCTAGGAATTGGAGAGATGACTCATCTGTTAAGGTCACCAGCAACCTTATTAGGTGATTCATAGCTGCCTACAATTCCAGCTCCAGGAAGATCTAATACCATCTTATGGCCCCCACACACAACTATACACATGAGATATGAGCACACATGTGCACATTGGCGTGAGAGGAACATATGCACAGAGAGAGACAGAGGAAATGAAAGAAACACCCACAGAAACAAATGCATTTGAATGTCACGATATTATGCCCTCTGGAAATGCTAATAATTTACATTACAACACTTTTGTCTTTATAGACTGCTTTTATAATAGGAAAAGCTATGGCAAAAGAGTTAATATATGTTGCACACTTGTTATGCTCTGTGACAGGTACTCAACATTCATGGCATCCTTCTGTGCTTTCTTATGAAAAAGTTAATATTTCCAAACTCATATACAACAACAGGAATGTGGAACAGTGCCCACATATATATCTGTGATTTATCCACAAGCAGTTCTGGACCTGAGAGTTACTTTAGCACCACAATTTTTTTCTGCTGCACATTTATGTCTGGTGTCATGTCATGTTTGAAGTATGCCTTAGGCTCTGGGTCTCCCTAGGAGGTAGAGGATGAAGGGAAATTTATCCAAAGAATTCTAAAGGATGTCAAGAACAAAGAAAGGAAGTCTTGATGTTTTTGTAACACCTCCCATAAAACTGCAATTATCACCAAATATTGTGTTCTTAAGACAGATTTTAAGGTCGTCTCTAGAGCCTCATTGCTCAACACAAAACACTGCTCCATTGGGTAATAACAGGGGCTCTTTATTAATCACTTTTTTCACTTTCAAAGGGTTTTTTGTTTCATGAAGGTATGCATATGTGGAGTTTTGTACATATGTGAGTGCAGAAATCCTCAGACCCAGAAGACAGTATCAGATCCCCTAAAGCTATAGCTTCAGGTGGTTGTTAGTTTACCCAAGGATGTGAGTGCTGGGAACTTAATGCCTTTCTTTCTTCCAGAGGAGCAGCAAGCTCTTTTAACTACTGAGCCATCACTATACCCTAGAACTTTGTCTCCTGTTTGAATTATTGTTAATTATTCCAACACACACACACACGTATGGTATATATGTTTATTATAAATAAAAGATACATACATATGTATGTATATATATCCAATTTGTCTTAACACTATTTGGCAGTTTATAATTTCTAAATTTTAAAGTACTTTGTATAAATTTTTCATAATGATAACTAATGCATAGCCTCATTTAAAATTGACCAACTATACAAATATGACTATTAATTATAATATTTTACATACAAAATATTTGGATTTGATTGCCTATTGCCTAAGTATGCCTGTTCACATTAATCAGACCCTTATATTTCCATGATATGTCTTTTGGTATTAATATATATGTTCTAGATTACATTAAAAGTACAGTGTACATCTTTTAAATTAATTACATAAAATTACAATCCTATCTAAGCCTCCATATATCGATGAGTTGGTATTGTCCCTGAGTTCAAATCCTGACTTTAGCATACCTCATGTATCCACTATTTTTTGTGGGCCTACAATATCATTAGGCAAGTAAACAGATTTTTTTAGTTTCTCAGTTCCTCATCAAGCAATTGAGATGTTGTGTACTTGATATTTTTGTAATCAAATAACGTGATACAACTTATGAAAAGGGTTCATCCCCAGTTGTTATTATTTATTTAAACATTTTCACTGCAAAGTGGTGAGATAGTTCTACTCTCTTACCAGTGCAACCGTGTGCTCATCTGCTGGTTTTCTACCTCATTCTCTAGGAACTGCTGGAGCTGATTTATTTTTAGACAACTTTAACTTCATCTCCTCAGACTAATATCAAAATCATATTTTCCCTAGTACTTTATTTAGATACACCTCAAATATGACATTTTTCATGATGAAATACAATTTATAATATAAAGTAAATAAGATTTGTTGAATACTTCTACATGAAAAGTGAACTGTCACATAATAAACTGAATAACTAGAATAAATTAGATGTACTATTTCAGTGAATATTTCAAAATATCTTGATTGTGGTGATCAGTGGGTATTGCGTGGAAGTTACCTTACAATTGGTTATTAAGAGCAGCCTTTGACAGTAGATCTATTACTAGATGGGTTGACACTTTTAAGTGCACTGAGTTACAAGGAACAGACATTAGCAGAATGGCAAAGTGTTGAACTTGAACTGAATATTGAAATTAATAGAAACAGCTCAGGAAGAAATGATGAATGGGTTATGAATGGGTTTCTAGTTTATGCTGAATCCTTTTATATCCACTGTACAATTTCTTTTTAAGTATTTATATTTCATTGTGGAATGAAGAGAAAGGGTGGAAGGAAGAAGCAATTATTCATTTGATAGTAAAGGGACTGCTCATTATAAAACCTTATATAATAAAGACAGAGTGGGCACATTCTAACTTCCAAAGGAACCACAAGTTTTGTTTATCTCCTCAAAGTTCTAAATAAAAGCCTTTGGGTAAAACAGAGTAAAGAGTCCTAGGCATGTTAACCAGAACACATATGTGTATCTAATTGAGATCCAAAAGCACAGAAATAATGTAAAAATATACTTGTTCTATTTCCTCATCATATTTTATTCCTGTTGCAAAGACAGCTGCTTATGAAGCATTTTGCCACCCTAGAGAATGTTCTGATCAAAGAAAAGGGTGAGTTCAGAGAGGAGATGCTCATGGCAGTCTCTCTAGAAAAAAATTATGAGAAGCAGGATGCTTTCATAGTCACTCATCCATACTACACTGCTGTTCATAACTCTCCTGAAACTGATCCCTTCTCACTGCTATAATAAATTGTGACAATAAGCCATACCAAATTTGCATAAAAATTAAGTGTAATGGACTCATTCTAGCATTATTTTAATGGGGACACTGGAATTAATGAGTTGTGGTACTATTGAGTTCAGGCAGGATCTTAACGTAAACATTATTAATCAACTAGTTTCCAAATAAAAAGCAGGTTCCATGTTGAGTTTATACTGTATAGGTGGATCCAAACACTTTGGCAATTGCTATATGCTAAGGAACCCTGTATAGTGTGTTTCATGCTCATCCATTTTTTTCAGTTCTCTTCAACTTTTCAGAACTTAAGCTTAAACATTGCCCCCTATTCAAACAAAAAAGATTTCTCTCAGTCACTCTATCTTAACAGAACCATCCAAAATAGAATGTTCTCTCTCCTCTTTTTTGATTTTACTTACAGAAAACAAATACAAGACATTGCTTTTCAACATTAATTAATAGATACCATTACAATAACTTTAAACATTTACTTTAATCTAGCTGAGATAAATTTGAGCCCTATAAATTTCTGACTATTAGATTATGAATGAATTTAATCTGAGTGGTAATTAGAAATCATGTGTCTCAAAACAATGAGTAATCATATAATATTTTTCCCCTTCTGGAACTATTGCTTACGTATACTGAATTACTTCCTATGTAAAATTTTAGTGGTTAAATTTTCCTAGGAATTAATTGCCTTTAGAAATGTATGTATCAAGTACATGTGGGAACAAAATACGTGTACGTTGCTCGAGTTTTTGTTATTGTATCTTTAAACATCTTTAAATAACTTTCTATTTCAGGAAGTGCCATTAAACAAATATTATTTTTCTTCAGTTTTATTATTCTTTATATAGTGCCATTCTCTTCAGTTATGTCTGCTCTATAATACACATCGACATATTTATATAACATTTTCCTAATATATCAACAAGTAATGAATTCTACTACAATATATATACTTATAAGAGCCAAAAAACTCTACAGAGGAATACCTGAAACTGTATGTCTGTAGTTTTCTACCTATCAACATCACCACAAAGTATATCTTTGTATTCAACTAAGCTATGTTTAAAACTCGTCTGTGTATTTAACTATGTATGCTCAACTTATCCACATATTTAAATCATCTATGGCTGGCTCAAGCATTTTGGCCTGGCAGGGAGATAACATTCAATTAAATTAGTATGACTAATGTGTTTGACATAATATGTTGTTTGTCACACAGCACTGGCAACTTTTCTTGACGACTATTTTGAGTGTGCTAAATTCATGTGATGAAAACGATACAGAAGCTAACGCATAAAAAGTAGGCCAGTGATTAAAGAGAGTAGCGAGGCTCCCTGGGCTTGCCTCCTGGCTTTGCCATCAGTAGTTGTGTGGCTTAAGACAACTCATTTATTCTATCTCTCTGTCCCTCAACATATTCCTGTATAAAAAATAATTCAAATTTGATGGATGTGTGATTATATATATATGTATATATATAGTAACTGTATATATAATGTGATTATGTGCATATGTGTATAAGAGTTTCTGCAAATATTCATTCTTTATTTATTAAAATACAGCATATAACAGGAGTAATGCTTAAAATCTCTGGCTCCCAAGGTGTCATATTCTGTTGTTATTCTTCTTATATATACTCTTTTCTCTTGCTGTGACCAAAAACTAAAGATTATTCCATGATGGTGCTAATTCCCATCAAGAGCCTGCATTAGGGAGTTGGAGAAAATTTCTAAAAATGTACAAAATGGCACGGCTGCAAAATAAAAATATGTTCCCTGTGTGAATAAGGACTACGGCTTGTTAATGGAAGTGAAAAAAGTAATTGACTCCAGGCTTGGAGTCTAACATTAGGTACTGGAGTCCAAGTGCATTGAGAGTGCTTCAACAGGGCCATGTGAGAACAGCTCTTGCTGCCAAATCTCAGGGGCCTCGTGGACTCGTCTGAGATTAGCGATGAGAGACTATGGCTCTCTCTATATTTTACTTATGACAAACACATTGGATTTCTTCTGTATAATAAGGATCACAAAACTGCCATTTAAATCCAAGTTCCAGCGCCATTACACATTTCCAAGGGAAACTGTCATTTCAAATTAGTCCGTCCGGTCAGCTCTCATTCCCACATGGTATGTAAAGCTCTTCTTCCTTTTGCAGAACCCTGGGACATTTCCTCAGGCAGGCTGAGGGGAGCATTCACTCCGTGTAACACGAAAATGGATAACATAGATGACTTCAGAATTCACCTACCAAATCCTCAGAGAGCAAAACTTTCATTTTTATTATTTTAATAAAATATTTTTTCATACAGTCTACTGATGATGTTTTTACCTTTCCTCAACTCCTCCATGGTCTTCCCAGCTCCCTCTTCACCCACATATATTTTCTATCTCTCTTTCAAAGGAAGCAAAGAGACAAATAACAATAACAAAAAACCAATAAGAAGTTTGTTTTGGCATTTTTTGGTCCTTTTGTTGTTGCTGTTTTTCAAGATAGGGTTTCCCTGTGTGGCTTTGGAGACTGTTCTGAAACTCGCTCTGTAGACCAGACTGGCCTAGGAACTCACAGAGATCCTCATGCCTCTACCTCCCAAGTGCTGGGATTAAAGGTGTGCGCCACCGTATGGCCAGTCTTTTTACTTTATAAATACACTAAATTACACAGCATTGAACTTACTTATTCAACAACTATTTATTTAAGTTAATGTGTTTTGAATATCACTTTTATTTCCTGGAGCATAGATGTTGTCTTTAGATTTATTTCTGTTCTTTATCATTTCATCTCATTTTGGTTTCTCCCATTTTAAATAAATTAAAACAAAATTTCAGCACCACCAAAATCAGAAAAAAAAAACAATACATCAATCTGAACCAAAAGTACTTAATCCCACTATGCTTTCACCATTGTAAAACAAATTTACCACTCTTTTTCTAAAGGAAAAAGAAATGATCATTTCTCCATTTTTCATAGACATTCATGTACTGTCTGTCTGGATTGGCTAATCTGTGCCTGAATAGCCTAGACAGCCGCCCCACAATCACCCAGGAATTCTTTCTCCAACTGTCTAGGAGAGCCTTAGCCGAAATTTCCAGGCAGGTTGGTCTCACAGCTCTGTTAAATTACCTGGGCAGGCTCATGTCTCTCTTTTCATCTTCTAGTAGCTTTCCCCTGACTGCCCACACATGCTGTCTTGCTTGGTAACATGATTTCTGCCCTGTCCATGAATTATTTGATAAGAAAAACTTTAGTCAGGTTTCTAAATTAAATTAACATTTAAGTCCCTTCAGATTTATTTCATTTTAAAAATTAGAACAAATTTCAAAACCACCAAAAAGAATGAATGAAAAACAAACAAAAAACCTCTATCAATCCTACACAAGAGATATACATAACACTAGCATTTTCATGAATAGGATTTGAAAAGTCATACATATTTCTAAAAGAAGCATTGTTTTTATTTATGTGTATGTGGTTACTTGAATGATAAATGTATATGTAATATACATAAAAATATATATAATGCATTCATGTTTCTGTGGAATCCAGTGAGTCTCAGATTCTGGGAACTGGAGTTACCCAATATAGGAACTTGGAAATGAAAACAGATCATACACCAAAGCAGTAAGCACTCTTAGCTACCAATAGTCTCCCTATACTTGAATCAATTGTAACAATTTTAGCAACCTTCTCAAAAAGCTATATGATCAAGAGCAAATGCTCACACAAAAAGGCAGGACAACCTTTAGGAAATTGAACGCAAAACTGAATCATGGGACAAACAACTACCCATAAACACTCTATTGCATGGGAATATTTTAATTTATGATAGATTACTTTCCATGGAGATATATTTAAAAAATAGCCACTAACCCCAGATAGGACAGCACAACAAAGAAAGCTCCATCCAAGTCTAGCTTGGTAAGCAATGAGGATACTGGGTTTATGCACACAGCCATTTGAACCTCAAGGGAAGCTCTATCCTTTCAAAGTCCCATTGAAAGGTTAGGGGAACCTCACGAAAGCTGCACCATTGCAGCACCAATCCCCAGTTACCCTTCTATCCCTTCTATGCTCTGTCATGCGTTATCCTGTGGGTAACTGGAGCAAGAGGGCATCCTAGCTGAAATCTGACTGAGGGTCTGGTTATCCTCTCCTGTTTCCTTTTATGGGACACATTAACCGTTTCATTACCATAGTCCTAGCTATCCTTGAAGTGTTTTGTTTGTTTCATTGAAATGGTTGAGGAGATGACAGTTTTCTGCTTTTTTTAATATCAGATAGTCATGTAATGCACGCCACAGCTACAACAATTAGTTCATTTATAAACAAAAAGAGCCTCTTTGTGGTAGGACAGTTAATGCCAGTTGCAGCACACCATAAAAAATACTTTAGTTTTGTCTTTCTGAGTCATGTAAATACATTATAAGATCCCTTATCTGAAAAGCACAAATCTAAAACGCTTCAAAATCCGTACCATTTTAACTGTCAGTATGATACCATCACTACTAAATACCACATCTGATATGGTGATTGGTCACAGTCAAACCACAGGCACCTGAGAATGTGCATAAAATTTCCTCTAGACCGTGTGTATATATGCTGTATATGAAGCATGGATACATTTTGCAGACTTGTGTCTCATTTCCAAGGGGAAATAAACAATTGCTCATATGAAAATATCCTGACATTTTAAAAACCAAACTATATAATACTTCTGGTCCTAAGCAATATTGGATTAAATATTCAAATAAAACTGGCATCTTACATCAAATATTCCCACAAATGCATATAACACATGAATGAGGCACCATAATTCAAAGCACAACCTATGATATTTGGTTAAGTCAGCACTTTGGAAAACACTGGTGAAGTAAGTCAGTCCCAAAGTATTTGGTAAAATTAGTGAACCCCAGTGAACTGATCACTTCCTGAGAAAAGAAAAAATTCTAGAGTCTCAGATCGAGTTTGAAAGCAGCAGAATGGAAGAATGAAGTGGAAGAAACAGGTGAGAGCTCTTTCTCTCAAATGTTTTCAGACATTTCTTTTATTGCAATGGTGATTGGTGATTTCACGCTGAAGGGGCCTCAGAAGAGGCTCCAGCATTCTAGAGATATTTATTTCTCTCCCTTCTTCTGTAATTGGCAAAATGTGTGTACTTATCAGAAATCTGGGAGTTGTGAGACAGAGCTGACATATGAAGCAAAGGTTTCTTCCTTACAAAGGAACTAACTGAGGAATATCTCTGCCTTGCAAGCAGTGGAGGTTCTGATGCCTCACAAAGCTCATGATTATTTTCTCTTCCCATATCAGGGATCTTGAAGGTTTGGTTTTCTACTACATGGATTGGAATAAAACACTTTCTTTGAAAGGGGGAGCTGAAATGACAAAGGTCCAAGGTCCTGTCCAACCAGGAAAGGGCTTATCAGTCAATCTCAAAGTTAAATGAACACAGTCTAGACATTGTCTAATGGCTTTTTATAAATTTTAAGATAGTCAAATGCATGGAGGAGGGAAAATTATATTTCTTTATCAGCCCCCTTTGGGCAAACAATAAACAAATCATTTTTTTAAAAACAATTGCTGTTTCCAATGTCTTCTAAAATTCCAGAAAAAGGAGGCAGTCAGTTCTATGGACCAGCCAGTCTGATATCATCCTGTCTCTGTCCTGGAGACCCAGTTTCATGTAGAGATATCCACCTTGGAAGGCATGCCTCTCCCCAAAGTCATTCATGCAGCTGAAAGCTAAGCTTATCTCTTTCAGATAGACTCATGTCACCTTAACTCAAAGGTTAACTGGAAAACAGACATAGAGGCAAAATTAGAGTAATATCAGATATTTTAACAAACATTTTGCTTTATAAAATGAGCCTAGAGAACTTGAGTTGAAGAATAGCTTAGAGTGTGGCTGAAATCAAGATATACAATGATCTGGTGTCCTTGACACAAAGTCACTTTAACTTGGGTAGAATCCTAAAAGTGAATCCAAGCTCTTTTCCTCTGTAATTTGGGGCTATGTTTGATTTTATAAGATATCATTGCTGGGCAGTGGTGTCACACACCTTTAACCCCAGCACTCGGGAGGTAGAGGCAGGCAAATCTCTGTGAGTTCGAAACCAGCCTGGTCTACAAGAGCTAGTTCCAGGGCAGGCTCCAAAGCTACAGAGATACCCTGCCTGCAACCCCGTCCAAACAGACAAACAAAGATGCCATAAACCCTCAAAGATTTTTTTATTAGAATGTGTTCTTCATAGAGTATTCCACAGGTTTTGCCCACTTCTAATGTGTGCAATAACTACTGTGGTTTCAGGGATAGCAAGCATTCCTCTGTGATTTAATTATAATTCTACAAAATGATTCACAGGTGCATTTTGGCTCCATAGGACTAGCGTCTTGGCTCTTCGTGTGTTGCTATTAGGTATAGAAACTATTTAAACCTAGCACAAGAACCTTAAATCATTGAGAAAATAATCCAGGAAAGAAAAATAAAGTTCCAGTCTCCCCTCCCCTCTTCTTCCCCCAGCTTTGTCTTTTTATGCCTCTTTAACTCTCTCATTGTTCCTTGTTCAAGAGGTGACAATATGCCATGAGACAGTCTCTAAAACTTGCCGTATACCACAGGACCCTAAGTAGCTGTAAGTCAGAACAGGTGCCTAATCCTTGAACCCACAGGATTGTGAGCTGAGTAAATCTTTTTAATCTTTTTTTTTTGTCTCTGGTATTTTATTAGAAGAAGATGACTAAGACAAAGAAAATATATTTTGTGATGAGATCATTGATGTTGTAATATGCTCATTATAATATTAATGGTGTGGTTCTTGGATGCTCTTAAGTGAATTGCTAAGGAAATGCATTTTAAATCTGGATTAATATTACACCTATTCTTTAGCCTGACTTAAAACATTGCATTGTAGGACCATTTGTGACTTACTTTGAACCCCAAGTCACTACTGGTAAAGAACACCAGAGAGGGTGACTTCGAGTTCCCTGTCTGAGTATTTTCACAGGGTCTTACCCTGTGCATCACATGGGTCTCTGTCATCAGCAAGTATCTGCTAACAAGGTGATAAACTGGACTCGTAATTTAAAGTATAAATACAAGTAACTCTTACTGTGGGGTGCCCTCAGAGACTAACATTGGATATAAGTACATTAGAAAATACTTTTTACAGGTGAGTTTATAGTGCTTTTATTATTTCTGTAGTATTTTGCACATATTCATTTAATGGCAATCAATAAATGACAGTACAGGTTGGTAAAATTTGAGACAATTTGTTTTCCCTTCTACCTTCATAAACTTACCGAATTCTGTTCTAACTCTAGCTCAGTGGTTCTCAACCTTCCTAATGTTGTGGCACTTTAATAAAGTTCCTCAAGTTATGGTGACCCTCAACCATAAAATGACTTTTGTTGCTACTTCATAACTGTAATTTTACCACTGATAAGAATTTCAATGCAAATATTTATGTTTTCTGATTGTCTTAGGTGACCCCTGTGACAGGGCCATTTGAACCCCAGAGGGGTACAACATAGAGGCTAAGAACTGCTGCCCCAGATGAAAGATGAAAAGTAATAGACTCTGAAGCCATGAACTAGGAGATCAACTACAACTACATAGTTAAGAATAAACTTTAAAACATTTTGAACTTAAAATGTAATTAGACAACTTGATTCTTTTCTTCTACTCCCTTCAATCTCCCCTAAGTACCACCACCACTTGTTCTTTCAAAGTCATGGCCTCTGGCTTCTTTTGTAAATGAGTACACGCGCATGTGTGTGTGTGTTTGTTCATAAATATTTAAATACAATCTATTTATTCTATATAACTTTACATGATTTTAGTTGTAAAATTAAGAGAACCATGAAGCTGAGACTTCTCTTAAGTACCAGGACTATATTATAATAGGTGGTTTCTCATTTTGCAGCCACTTTGCAATTCATGAAGACAAATTAAAAAAATATTTAAGAATGAAAACATCAATGAAAATTCAAGAATCATGAGGACAATATTTCTGGCTTGCACCAAGTTGGCCATACACAGAGAGAGACACGCAGACACAAACATACAGACACAGACAAAACCCTCTCTCTGATCCCTACCTGTCTATCTGTAGGCCAGAGATCAGTGCTGAATGTCTTGTTCTGTTTCTGACTGCTTGAGACAGGATTATTCCAGCTCACGGAGGAGGTAAGAGTGGATGGCCATGGTTCTCCCCAGTACCCACTTGTAGCCTCCTTCCAGCCCTGGGGTTACAGCATCTGACTCCCACAGCCAACATTTTACATGGACTCTGGATAGTCACACTCAGTTCCTCATGGTCCCACACCAAACATGTTAACCACCAAGCCATATCTCTAGTGTTAGTTGGCTATTTTTGAAATTGTTATGTGACATTTCCTTAGTTTATTTTCTCTTCACGTCATTGTTCTATGGTTACAGGTTGTAGATGATAACGTGAATGACGCTGCGTGCCACTCTCAAACTGCCCTCCCTCCATCTCCCTGTAATCACAGCAACAGATGCTTCAGACCGTACATCTACTACTTTTGATCTACTCTGACCAGGATGATTACCACTCATCTGTACTACTGAGACTGCATTACTCACTTTGTACTTGTCTTCCCTCATTGCAATGTAGCCTACAAAAAATATCTTCTGGAAATTAAGACAGTCATCCTACTTTCTATAATTTAACATAACTTAAACTTCTGTTGGGCAATGAAAATTTTGTGTTAGATGAAATTTAGTGACTCTTAATCTCTCACTTTTTATGTATATGTATGAATATATAGGAGATTGCATGTATTTGGGCTTACATGTATGTATAGATTCATATGTACACATGTGCATGTAGAGGCATGAGGCTGGACACAGGAGTTGATCTTCATTGACCTTCACAGTTTTCATTGAAAGAGTTTCTTAGTTGAACCCAGTGTTTGCCTACACAACAGGGCTAGTTAGTTAAAAATTCCACACTTCACTGAACTGTCTCTACTTCAAATCCCAGTGAGCCTCCATACCTCCCTTGTATTTATGTGGTTTCTGAGACCATAGGGTGTTCATGATTTTACAAAAAGTAATTTATGTACTATTAAGTGCCTCCTTAATCCTTTGTCCGTAATTTCTAAGTGCACCCATAAGCCCCAACCACAGCTGATGTCTTCATTGTACTAATGTGTACTGTGTTTTCTTTCATTAAACAATTCAGCATGTTTATTCCCCTGGACTATCACAGATTTCCTTATGACAACACTTTAAAAATTAACATAGCCCTGGGCATTTTTACATCTTTTCAGAAGTGTGGAGATGACATTAGATTTCACTATAATTATTTAACAATACTTAAAATTTTACTAAAATATTTTTCAGTGCACAATTATCCTAGAAATGGCTAACTTTTAAATGTTTCAGACTTTTTATATATCAACCACAGGGTCTTTTAAAAACTAACAAAAAGTACAGTAATGACTTTTACTATAAGATGCACATTACACATACATGTTTAGTGTGTTTAGAGACAAATAAAATTAAGAAAAAAGTCACATGTTAAAGTCAGTCAAGCACTTAACCGTCTTTTAACAATAATGTGGTATCATCAAATTAAAGATTGGGTTGGGCTTTATTAGTTATTCTTGAGCCAGGCAGGGCAATGTAGTTGGGTCTGTGAGACTGCCTGAGCTGGATGAAGTGAGCAGTAGGGTACAGAAGGCATGTGGCTGACATCAGGTTGCATTAGATTGTGCTTCCTGCAAAGGTTAAATCATGGGGTAATCCCTTATTGGGTTTGAGACAAAGGGTCTATTGGGGACTTGACTGTAATGCCTGTCCTGATTCTAGGAGTTTTAGACAAACAATTACATAGACATTTTGCCTGAGTGATTATTTTCTGGCTTGGTGCCTCGGGGTCTCATGTAGGAACTCAGCCCTAATCAAGTCCCTTCATAAAACTTATTTAATATTCCCCATTCTTACATTGCTTTAAAATAAGTTAGATAACCATTAAAAAATTTAGTCATCCTAGCAGATTTTTTTTAACTAAAAGCTCAAATGGAGATTTGGTGAATTTAAAACATTAAGAGGAACTGTGTAATAGGTTAGAGGGCATAAGGTGCTCTAGTCAATGTGTCTTCAGAGTAAGTAACAGCTGGAGGATTGGGGCTTCTGGCCACAGATATTTCCATCCTCTCTTAGTATTCAAGTTATCTCAACATACGTATTTCAGATGCATCTTCTCTATGCAGTGTTCCCATTCCACCTACCTAAAGTGGTTACTTCCACTGCCAATCTCACTATACATACATAGTGCTTACCTTAGTTATTTTCCTATTGCTATGATAAAACACCATGACCAAGGCACTTACAAAGGAAAATGTCTAATTTGATGCTTATGACATCAGATGCTTCCTGTTCAAGATTATCATGGTCGGAAGCACATCTTTAGATACAGTCACAAGGCAAAGAAAGAAAGATTTGGAATGGTATGGTCTTTTGAAACCTCAAAATACCTTTTCAATGGCATACCTCATTCAACAAGGCCTCACATCCTAATCCGTCCCAAACAGTTTACCAACTGAGGACAAAGTATTCTTATATATGAGCCTATGAGCACCATCTCATTCAAAACAGGACATTGTTGTCAGATAAAGAAATTTCAATTAGTAAAATAATGTCTACATTTTTAATCAATATGTGAACATCTTGCAGTTAGTGAACCAAGAAACTAATCTTTTATAGGGTATATCTAAGAAGAACCACCATGACAACATTACAGTCATTAGTCACACTATAGACAGAAATGAGGATGATGCCATTCTCAGTTCTCGTTCGATGATGTCACCCAAATCCTGTATTTCATTCTCATTCTGGAGCAGTAACATAAAATACTCAGTTACAAAGCACACACGAGAAAAGACTCCAGGCCCATTACTGAGCATCCGCGTCTTCATTTCAGTTTGTCCATTCATCACTCTCAGGAGCCTTGGTTACATCATGGAAAAGAATTTAGTCCACAGGGAATACCTAAGTGTGTATGCTTTTTCCAGATGATAAATCTACCAGGAAAAAGACTAGGGGACACCTGGGTGGCACCTTGACATCTTAATTAGTCCCCTGTGTTGAAGTATCTCTCTTCTATTTGCTCCTTGATGGACTGTTCATTTATGTGTAAAAAATCAACATAAATCACCAGGTTTCATGTTTGAAGAATAGCCTCTGTAGACTTGGAAATACAGTCCTCAAATGCCCTCAAGCACTGGGGACACTGTGAGTTCTGACACCAGATGCTATTCTGCTTCCAGGTACAGGCTGAAGGTAAGGATTTCTGACACAGTAGATCATCAGCTTTGGGGTCCTGAAAGCTTCAAGGCAAACCAAGCAGAGTCACCTGGAAGCCCCTTGCTTGCCTGTGATTTTGTCTGCTCTCTGGCTTACACATATGAACTTTCTTGAAATTTTTAAATAGGTTTAAGCTCAAGACCTTTAATATGCTTCTTACCTTTAAATAAGATCAGCTCTTAGTATGTCCCTTCAGCTGAGGTTTACCAAAGGGGACATCTCCTACTACTGAGTATGACTGACAGTATGGTTTCTGAGGATGGTTTACAGGCTAAACTGATCAGTTCTCATCACAGCAAATAAACGCTTTGGGATCTCTTTTAAACAAGAATTTCAGATCAAATAACCTTTACATTGCTTGTCAAATTTAACATTTGGTCAGGGCTTTCATGGAAATGAAGCTATGTAAGTGATGATATTTGACAGAATTGATCAGATTAGAATAAAAATGCTAACAAATAGGGCTAGAGAGAGCTCATGAGCTAAGCATGCTTACAGTTCTTAGAAAGGACCACGTCCATCCATGTTGTAGAGCACTTGACTGCCTACAACTCCAGCTCCAAGGGGATATATTGTCAGTGCTTGAACACACACACACACACACACAATTAAAAATGATAAATATTAAGGACTGATTATCACTAAATCATTCAAACTTTTGCAAATGTATTTTTTCTGTTTTCTTTACTGAGGTTCTTCATCTGTCATTGACTTCAGCAGACAAAATGCAGGGTCCAACCCGATGTTTGCTGTTTTCTCCACAAAGGTTAAAGATTGCTGCTTGCTGATCAGAGTGCATAACTGGATATTTCCTTGTTATCTGGTGTTTTTAGGATCCCTTGTTGATAATGTTTTGTGTTGTTACTAAGCTCAGTCTAGTTTTTTTAAAACAAAACCTTTCAATTTCTTTTATAATAAAGTCATTTAAAGATGGTCATAGACAAATAGACAAATTAGGTCCACAAATTTGGCCAAATTACTGAATCAGACATAAATAGCATGTAGTCTCACACACATGACACATGCCACACACACACACACATACACACCATACCCCCCACAGGAACAACAACATGTATACAGTATGCATACACTTGTGTGCATGCACACACACATCATATATATACATACCATACACACATATCAGGCATATATTCCACAAACCATAAATTATATATACATATATATATATATGTATATATGTATATATATGTATATATATACATATATCACATACCATGCAAACAGAGCTCTCACTTGCTCTCTGTCACACACACATAAACACAAACACATACACATAACCCACATACCACATATGCACCACATAGACATATCATACTTAAACACAGAACACATCCACCCACCCACATACATATATACATGTACAAACCTAGAACAACATTCACTGATTTCTTAAGAGAACCTCAGCCATATAATTATTGAACTGAATAGCTGATATAGTTGACCCTAAGTATTCACCTTAGAATTACAAGGGCAAAATGAACTGACATTCTAGATATGCAGACAGGTGAACTGTTGCTCTATTTTTCTGCCCAAAAAACAAACAAACAAACAAAAACCTATGTTTCTGGCTATAATTAGAATACTAGAAAAAGACTGTATATTACTGAAAAAAACTGTACAAAATGAAAGCCAATGTGACTTCTTCAGCTTATTCATCTGTAGCACAGGGAATGGAACTTAAGGTCCTACATTTAGTAGGCCAGTGCTCCACTACACTTACTTAGTCGGCCAGTGCTCCACTATACTTAGTAGGCCAGTGTACCACAACCAAACTTCATCCCAGTGCCATTTTTTCTTTTTCTTTTGAGACAGAGTCCTATCAAATGGCCCAGGCTGATTGAACACATTCTGCAGCCTATGTAGACACTAAACCTGTGATCCTCTAGAATCATCCTCCCTTGTAGCTATGATTACAGTCTTTTGTCACCAGATCGGTTTATTGCTTCATTCATTCATGTGCACATATCAAAGATTTAGGCAATAGTCAATCATCCTCTGTGCTGGAAGCCTGCCCCGGTGGTTCACAGATCCAGAGAGGATGTAAGGAGTAGGCAAGGGATGGAGTAAGCAGGGCATGATGGTTGGGTGAATATTGCATCCTGACTGACTAGCAGCCAGAGTGTTTATTTATTTATCTCTGCTTATGTATACAGTAAGCAGAGATATATTCATGCTGTTCCAAAACATAGATTCTATCAATTTTGTTTTTGGACCTGTGTTTAACATTTTATCTGACACATTTGGGGTCATAAGTTTAGTCATAATTGACAAACCATTACCTTTTATAACCATTTTTATCCATCTACCCCATCATTCAATTTTTTAGAATCTAAAGGTACATGACAGCCTGTTCTTAGGGTAGTAGCTTTTGTGGCTACAAAGACACTAGTTCAAAACTACGTCTTCTAGACAACCTGGTCAGATTGCCAGGTCCCAAGCAGTGTATTATTAACTCTTAATGGTCAGAGTGCTCAAGAAATAGTCTCAGGCCAAAGCTGCTGCAGTTATTATTCAAACGTTGGCATATTACAACATTCACATTTATATCTTTATAAAATTTGTTTATAAGTATAATCCCAGCATTCTGCTATTCCTTGTTCATATGACATCTCAGTGGCTCCACAGGAGCTAACTTTTCTAAGAAAGGGCAGTCCTGACACCTCATTCCCTATCATCTTTCCACTCCATACTTTACTCAGCAGTGTAAGCCTCCCTGTAGGGCAGAGGTAACTTGAGCTGATCTAAGTGTGCTGTTCTATGTGCCATGTGATTGCCTGAGTGTGTAGAGGGAAGAGGCTTGCAGTCAGATCTGTGATCACTCCTCTACTACAACAAGTTTTGTTGTCCTTTTTAAGTTTGTATTAATTTGATTATCTTCTTTATGAGTAAGTACAGAGGCAGATGTGTAGTGATAGGGGAGAGGAGGCCTGCTTTTCACCCGCCCGGCTCCCGCACGGCTAGCTTAACACCCGAAATAACAACACATAAAC
>LOJH01015708.1:0-10362 GCA_001685095.1 Ellobius talpinus | reverse complement strand
CTTTATTAACCAATGAAAGTAACACATAGGACAGATGACCCTCCTCCATCACAGATGTTTTAAGAATATCTCATAGCATCATAATGAGACCTCTAGATTCTTAAGTGTTTCACAATTTCCATTGCATAAGGAAGACCTTCAAATAGATAAGGTTATCTACCTAAAAGTGGTAGGGACAGAATGTTCAGGACTGTCCTGGAGAAGCTTAGAAGCAGCACTCTTGGAAGAAGGAATAAGTGATTAATTAGAAATTTTCCATCAATCCAATATCTCCATATTGTACAAATACTAAAAGTCCTCCAAGTATGCAACAGGTGAAGATGAAAATCAAAGGTAGCATAGTGGCCATCATGTAGCTCAGCTTCTCTGGATCTTTGTCAAACACTGAGCTGGCCTTATGACTTTTGCTGTTCCCGTCAATGGCTGTACCATCTCTGAAGCAGTGGTTATGAATGGTTCAGCTGAACCCTAGATGAGCAAACATAAAAACATTGTCAAAGTCCAATCAAATCATTTATTTCTATTTTTTAAAAAAATATACTTTTTGTGTGTCTAGGTATTTTTCTTGCATGTATTCCTGTACACCACATGCATACCTAGTCTTTGCTGAGGCCAGAAGAAGGATCCTGTTACAAACAGTTGTCAGCTACCTTGTGGATCCTGGAAATTGAACCCACGTCCTCTGGAAGAGCAACCAGTGCCCTTAACTACTGAAGCATCTCTCCAGTCAAAAACCACAGATTTCTAATGTGGAGAAGATTGAGCAGTTTAATATATCTCATCTTGGCTTTCCTTTGATAGTATGTATTGAAGGTACCAGATTAACAACATTTTAAAATCTAGACTCTAAACTGTTTTAACTCATAAAAATATTTTCTCTACAAATATACTATATTTTGAGCACAAAAGAAAAATTACCAGCTCATCAGGACAGAAGACTTTGAGTATAAGCCAGTCTGACTACAGATCAAGGCACTTTTCTAAACAAGTCAATAAATAACACATAGCTAGGGGAAAAAGCATCTTGAATTATATGGGAATAAATTTAAGCTAAGACCTAGTACTAAATATAATTTGCATCATCAAATAAAATTTCTCTTTAAGTTAATTTAATTGTTCAATAGTTTAGAAAATAACAATTATAATGAAAAGGCCAAAACTGGGAGCTAGGTGACTTACATTTGAATTCTGACATTAATATATTTTTATTAGCTTTTTCATTTCCAGATTCTATATTCTCTCATCTACTAGACTATGAGAATGCTGTCTGACTGTGAGGATCTTTTGTGAGCCTTGGATACTCACCATAGCCTGTCAAAAGTAAGAAAGCATAAAGAAACCATCATCTATTATTGTGTTCCTAATTGATAAGGTAAATAGATCTGTCCATACGCTGTGCTCTCTACTCAAGAATGAATTTTGTGCCACACCAAATCCAGGTGACAACAGGCTCCCTTGTTTTGTACCTGGGGTTTTTCATTCTACCTCTGCCATCCATGTCCTCCCATCACCTGTGCTAGTCTTTTTCACCCTTTCTCTCCAGACATCTGTGTTGGAGAAGCAGGCTAGATACTCTCAGACTAACTTTCCATGGTAGGACCCTTCATTGAATCATACTAGCTAGAGTGTGCTTTGCCTTCTTAGATAACTTTCACAGGTCTAACAATGAAGCCTTGGTAGCACTGGGTTATCTTCACACAGGAGTACATCACAACATTGACCCGAGTCAAAAAGCATCAGTGGTAAGAACTGGGCTACCTTTTTTCAAGCCTGAAATCAACAGGATATGGAAATAAAGTGTTTTAAATGAAAAATCATTTGGGAATGCAATTTTTGAATTAAGTAATTCAGGCTAGCATGTAATTTACTATTTTCATTTAATAATTTGTTATGGTTACATTAACATTTTTAAGTGTCCCCATCAGATCAGCACATGCAATCTACAGTGTGTGAGAGATGCCAACTTTTAAGAGAAATTCTATACTGACAATTATTTTTCACTAAAGGAAAAGTAAGTTGGTTGAAAGGTAAGCTTTCTATGTTCTTGGATAGTACCTGCAGCCCAAAATAATAAACTGCCCTCGTTTACTATATGGGCTGATTCCATATGCAATGTTAAGTAACTCTGTCTGACATTCTAAAAATCCTTCAAACTAAGTTCTTTGAGTGTTTTTACAGCACCTTCAAGGGTGACGTAGAATTGCTATTAGCTGAAAGTGTCCCATGTTAGCTACTCAGCTGCCATTAATCTCCAAGTTGTCTAATACTGTGCTTCTTAATTGCTACCTGCCTTTTAAATCAGAACATCTTTACTTCCTAGCCAAGGGAGCAGGCAATGCCCTCCTGAGGCTACCAATCCCACTATTGAACATTTTCTTCTTTCTAAAGGTGTCAATAGAATTTGCAAATATGAGAGCTTATAAAATATTTCTACAAATTGCCATGACATTGTAATGACCTTCTGTGTATCTGTCAAAACTTTTGTAAAGCTAAATATGTCAGTTCACTGTCATAAAGCAGGAGGATGGTTTAATTCATCATCAAATAATACACAGTTGGCTAGGAAGAGCTCAGTGTTTGGAGTCAGAGAGACTGGGGTAAACCCTCACTTGTGGACTTCATGGGAATCACTCATATCTGAAAGTCAGCTTCTTCTGCTGTAAGATGGGGCAAATAGTATTTACCTAAGATGCTTGAGTAAAGTGAACAAGCAGATCATGAATACTCTGTTTACAACCAATGAAAATACCTATCATTGTAGATGGAAGTTTCCGTCCCACTTGGTCCTGCAGGCGTTCAGTCACAAATAACACATAGAGGCATATATTAATTATAAACTGTTTAGCCTAATGCTAAGGCTATTACTAACTAGCTCTTACAACTTAAATTAACCCATAATTATTTTCTGTGTTTAGCCAAGTGGCTAGGTACCTTTATCAGTGAGGCATACTCATCTTGCTTCCTCTGTGTCTGGCTTGTGTCTCTGCCTTTCCTTTTCCCAGAATTCTCTTAGTCTTGTTGCCCGACCTATATTTCCTGCCTGGCTACTGGTCAGTGTTTTACAAATCCAATATGATTGACAAATCTTTACACTGTACAAGAGCATTATCCTACAGCATTTCTCCTTTATGCTTTTCAAAACAAGTATCCTGGATTTAATCTCCTTTGTTTAGCTTTTTCCTTACAAGTATCCATAACATCTTATAATCAACACTGTAAACAAAGACAAATGTCCATAATCCATTTTTTGAGGGGAATGTAGGCATTGTTTTCTAGGCTATTTCCTGCTGTGTGAGGGTGCTGGTAATCTTTGGGGACCCTGAGAAAATTTAGGATTATGGTCAAATCCTGACAAAAGTACTATGTGAGGCTGGATCACCTCAACCAGTCACCTTGAAGTTGTTCTGGATGTAGAACTCAGAGAAAAGTGCAAGAGAACTGATCTGAGATGTTGGATCCTCTGGGCCATCTGCTCTTGTCAGAGATTTGTTCAGGGAGTCTTCCTTAGTCAAACCTGAATTTTCTTAATCCATAATGAATCCACAGCTTCTGATTTCCTGTGGAAATTAAAGCAAAACCTTTATCCCAAAGTAACGTATCTTTGGACTGAGATTTTGAAGTCAAGATATTTTTAAGACATATAGGTTGGTTTAATCCTGAAGTATTTATAATCAAATGCATTTTAGCAGTTGTTGCTCCTTGCTCAGCAGTCAAACAATTCAAAGACAACACAATAACATATAGTATCTAGAGTCTTTGTATATTTTCTAGCTTTATGTGGCTTTTTTATTAGTCTATTTCATTTTAATGACTTTTTCTATCCTTTTTCTTTTCCCTACCAAGCCTAAATATATTTTTAAACACATTCTAAACTGTTTAGAGGTTTGTTTTCTGTCTTTACTGTATATCTCTATCTTTTTCTGAATACATGAGCCTTTTATATCCTAGGCAGAAAGGCTAGGATTAAAGCCTCAGTTTTGGTGGTTGGTTCTGCCCCATTCCGTGGCTTACTGAGAAGACGTCCAGTATCATGGTGGAAGTATTGACAGGAGTCACATTATTGCCACAACTCTGTGGAGTTTCTAGGTCCATGTCACCACCAAGAAACATACTGTAGGGTGCTCATAAACATCATTTAAGTGTTTGGTAACAGGGCCTCTTAAAAGAGCCCTGTAGTTTTTGCTGTTAATACTGAGTTAGGAAGCCTCTCTTAAAGGAGCCACACTGCTGCTTGCCTCAAGCAAACAATGCCCAACCAAGAAAATGCTGCTACTAAGAAGTCATGTTTGACTCTGTTATTTTGTGTCTAGAATCAGTTTCCAAGCTCTTTCAGATATTGTGTGAATGTAGTGGCTGAATTTTGGGAGTAATTTGTAGACAGAAGTTTCTGTTTCACCTGGTTCAACATCCATTCAGTCCCAAATAAACACACAGAGACTTATATTAAATATAAACTATTTGAGTTATTGCTCAGGTTATTTCTAACTAGCTCTTACAACCTAAATTAACCCATAATTCATTTCCATGCTTATCCATGTGGCTAGGTACCTTTTATCAGTAAGCCATTCTCATCTTGATTCCTCTGTGTCTGGCTTGCAACAATGTCTCTGCCTTTTCTCTTCCCAGAATTCTCCTAGTACTAATTCTCCTAGTACTAATACTTCCTGCCTGGCTACTGAACAATCAGCATTTTATTAAACCAATGCAAGTGACAAATATTTATAGTGTACAAGAGCATTATTCCACAGCATAACATTTTAGATAATGTATTTTAATTTCCCCTTTCTTGTCTTCTTGCTCAATACATGATGGATTGGTGCATATTTGTGCCTAGGAGTTGGGATGTAAAAACAGGTAGATCCCTGGGTTTTGTTGACCTGTTTAGCCTATTTAACATACTTTATGAGCCCCTAAAGTGTAAGATTGCATTTTTTTCTTTTTCTTTCTTTTTTTTTCCAAAATTATAGGATCAGGGTTTTTTGGGTTGTGAGGACATTGCATAGAATAACAACACCTGTACTGGAAGAATTTTGTACTTACTAGCTCTGAAGAGCAGTTCCCTATGAGTTATCCCTTGGCAAGGAAGCTAGCAAGTACTCCAGTTCCCATCCTCCAGCCAGCAGACTTCAGCACTCAGCAAAACTTTCTGTAAGGAATTCTGTGCTGTCTGTAGCCAGTGCTGTTTGAGGTACATTCTTAACCAGTCAGGCTTTGGAGAAGTGAGTCTTCCATACAGCTTATCTATGTACACTTTTCAGATAACACAGCCACACCTACTGTCACTGTGTCTGAGTTGTCCTGTTTTCTTATTTAAAGCATGTAGTGAATTTTGTATAGAAAAAAAGCGCTTTGATGATTTTTGAAAGTAGTAAGAACATAGTACAGAAAGACATTCTAGTGATTGCCAAATTCAAAACCATTTGTCTACCCCAAACCTCTCTATCCTTTAAATGAGATTCCAATACCATCTGTGAATTATGTATTAGTTACACCAAATTAAGCCCCAAACCTTTTAGAAGTTAGACATACACTCAACATCTTGTCAGGAATCAATTAGATGGGAAGTGGGGCATTTCTATAAACATGCTTATTTGAATGACCTGGCTTCTGAAAAAGAAGCCAATACATTACTGTTCTTTAAGTTTGTTTGGTTAGGGGTTGGCAAGCTTTAGTGATCATGTAAAAGTGTTGCCATGTGACAATTATCATTGCAGTGCCCTGTGGATCCCTGATTCTGATGTAGGATTCAAGGCATAATAAGCTCCACTTCCACCTGTTTTACATACGTTGAGAAGAAAATCAAGAATTCAGGGACAGCTTTTTGTGAGCAATGTGTGTGCATTGTCCAGCATTCAAAGTGTCAGTAATTAGATTCCTATGTTCAGGAGATAAAAGTCAAGAACATCTTCCTTAGAAAAAAACACCAGAAATAACACCAATGTTTAGAATATTAAAAATTCTACATTTACTAAGTATTTTGTTCATCTATGGTTCTCATATGGGGAGTATTATCTAGGTTTGGTACCATGATCTCATACTATGGGGAGTATTATCAGCACAAATGGTATAACTTTGCAAGTATATATATGTATGTGTGTATATATGTGTATGTATATATGTGCATATGCATGTATATATTTGTGTGTATTGTGTGAGTGTATATATATATATTTGCATATATACATATGTATACTAATATGACTCCTTGAGTCTTTTTCAAATAACCTATGTATTATACTTCCTCTTGGGTAGTGGGTCAGGGTAGTCAAACGGCTGCCAGAACAATATAGGCTGTTGTTGTTAACCTCAGTTGCCTCTCAGATGTTGAAGATACCTATTGCTGAACACACCACATTCTTAGGACTCTGATTATTCAGATGTATCTAACCTGAAAGATTCCTTCATGCAGTCTAGATTCCACTATATTGGAAAATTGAGGAACAAAATAAGTAATATCATATCCTGCTGGTACACCAATGGATCCCAATAACAACCAGCATATCAGGATATCCCTAAAGTGGCAATAGTGGAATTCACATTTTTGTGGTTGCCAACAGCTGTCTAAATGACCTTAGAGTCCATTCAATGCAATGGAGAATCATGCCTAGCACTAGAAACCTAGTCAATTACCAAGACAAATGAAATCAAGGATCCTAGAAGAAAACATACTACCACCACTGTGCTAGACCAGCACAACTCCTTATCTACATTTCAAATCTTATCCTTTCACCCCTCAAAAAAACTTCTCTTTACAGAAAATAGACCATTGCAGAATATCACAGTTGGGCGTGATACAAAGATCAGTGGATTTTGTGTGAGTCATGATTCAATGAATACATCTGCAATATAGCTCTTGTATCCATGACTCAGGTGACAATACAGAAGAGTGGGGGCAGAAAGACCATAAGAGACAGGACAGCAGGTAGTCTGTTTTAATATTGCCTCTCCTAGAAATGGCTATAAAAACAAGACCTTAAGAATGACAATAACAATAGACACATTAACATGGAGGAGATCTCATGGTACCAAACCTAGACAAAGAACTAAAGGCAACTAATGACTGTGGATAGAGGAAGAATTAGCATTTCCCAGAGATAAAACCTTAGTTAATTATCAAATATGCCCTGAAACCATACACATAATAACAACAAAAAATGATCTGTTTTCATATATTTGGTCATATACATAAAACACATGCCCATAGGAATGTGTGGCTCTAAAACAGGAATAATTAAATAAAACTAGGCTATCAATATGAAAGCAAAGGGACATGGAATGGAAGAGGCTGGAGGAAATGGAAGGGGAATGTGATATGATTTTATGTTAGTTAATTTTTAAATCCTTAATTAAACACTTGTTACAGATACCACTGTCCATCTCTGAAGGACATTCCTACCCTCCATGCCACCTAACGCATTCCTTTCAGATTTTTGTTACATTAATTTTCCAGTTTAAGATGGTATCTTTTTATGAAGATAGTTCTGGGGGCAGAGACATTGTCCTCACATACCTCTGATGAAGCTGTTTTTATGGTGACTGTCATAGAAAACTTTAGCTCATATGAAACTTTGGAGACTTAGCTTAAGAGCCCAGCAAGTGGTCTGCTTTATCCTTCTCTTTAAAAGAATAGTTTTTCCACTTCCAGAAATGCATAGATACTCCAGACAGAGATAATATTTAATGTAAAATAAATGTTTTATAAATCTTAAATAATGTAAGTTTATATCATTAATCCCCAAAATTAAATGCTATGTTACAGTCCTGGATATTATAATAAAAGCATTACAGTAATATCAAGCCATATATGTCTAGATAAGCTTGAAAGCTTAACTTTTTTCCTTTTAATAAAACAAGTGCATGGTTTATGGAAATGTGAGTTCCTAAACTTCAGCTGAAGGGTACATTATCTTTCCCCCTAAAACACCAGGATCATCCTGCTCTCCATTCCTGCCCTCTCCCTTTCTTTTCATCTAAGAATCCACTCCTAGGAAAGAGTCCGAGCTGCTTTCCTTGGGATATTTAAACCATCATTAACAGCTTATCTCTATTCAGGATGAAGTCATCCCCAGGGCAAACTTCTTTCCTTCAAGAAATTTAGAAATTCATTTATATTGTCCCATTTAAGAACAAATAATAATTACTCAAAATGCACATGTCTTGTTTGTCTGTGTTTATAAATGGGGAGGGTTGGGCCTCTTTTGTCAATGTACATTTTATTTATTTTTTGAATAAATCTCTGTGCATATGTATGTGAATCTTTCCATATGTGTGCTTATATTTGTGTACATGTAGTCATGTATGCAAGCACACCAATGAAAACTAGTGAGCACTGGTTTTAGTAAGTGCCTGAAAAATCTCCACCCTCATTTTTAGCATAGTCATTCTTGATTGGTTACTTGTATGTATGATATCTCTCCAACTAAAGTTCTTTTCCACATACATGAAAAATTAGTCTTAAAGATTATATTTCTATATTTAAAATATGTAAGTTATGTGTATACTATTTGGAATGAAGGGGAAAATCACGTAAAAGACAAAAATATAAGTTTAAAACACCCTTGAGGGGCAGAAAAATGTTAAATAAATGAAAACAAAACCCAAATTTTTGTTTTCTACCACCCAACACTATTATATTCTGACTCTGTTACCAGGTTCCCTTCCTCAAGGGAAAATTAAACTAAGTATGAATGTGTGACACTTGAAAAATTCCACTTTCGAATTCTAATTTTCTTGGCAGAGATGTACCACACTCAGAAATTTGCTTGCAATAACTTGATGAATTGAAATACCAATTGCTTTTTCCTGATGTTTTTCTGGAAGCTCAACCTGTTGATGTACATAATTCACTCCTAGCAGGAGCTAAATTTGCAGACTGTACGGGCAAGATGAACAAAGCTCAAATGTCTGGAAGTAGCAAACAGGAAGATTGTTTTGAAACGAAATAGAGTAGGAAGAAATGAAATTCAAGCAGATACATTACAAAACACACATGTGTTTGCTAAATATTGATGAATTACTTCTTTCCTCTGTTTTTATCAATATTCTTCAGAATAAACTTGTGTTTTAAATGTAAAATATCCCTATTTTCTCTGAAATTATACTTTATCCTCCGTGCCTCCAGTACCCTTGAAATAGCCGCACTTCCATATATTCTTGCCAATCAGAATATCTCATATGCTCCTTCTTACACAGTTTCTCTCTGTCACTCCAGTCTTCTCATACAGGCATGCAGATATGCACATCTAGGAGTTATTACATAAACCTACAAAAAGTGTTGCTAATATAAGAAAGTTTATTTTAGAAGCTTCTCCTCCTCCTGTTTCTTCCACACCCTCCTCTCCCCACCACCTCTTTCTGCCATCTTGTCACATGAGCCCTTTTGCCCACCCCTTCCTTAGCATCTCTTATTACCCACTCTCGGTTTCCTTTGTAAATTTTTTAAAGACTGAATCTGCATTTGTACACATTATACACATGTATACATTACAAGCTAACATCTACATCTTAGAGAGATGATAGATTTTTCTCATTCTGATTTGGAGTCATCTCAATTAGTGGTATACTTTTCAGATCTGCCCATTGTCCTACAAATTTCATAATTTCACTTTTCATCAAAGCTGAATAAAATCCTATGTGTATACAAACTACACTTCTGTTACCTCTTCATCTATTGATGGAAACCAAATGGGTTCAGTTGCAAACTACCGTGGACAGGACAACACCAAGCCATGACACAGGAGTAGCTCTGTGGTCAGGTCATGACCAATAGATTCTTTCTAAAATGTTTGACATTCCTAGACATTATGGAAGCAACAATAAAACTATCACCTTATCACAGTCAGTAGGACTATAACACACACACACACACGCACACATACACACAAATGCTGGTGAGGTTGTGGGATAAGAGGAAAGCTTACCCATTGTCAGTAGGAGCTCACACTAAAAAGCCTTTGTGGAAGTCAGCATGGAAGTTGCACAAAATGTAAGAACTGTAACTAATGATCATCTACTTCAAGTGTATCACTCCTGAGTTTATGCTCTGAGAATTTCATACTTGACCACAGAGATACTTTTAAAATATAGAGCACCATATCCCTTGCTTTACAGAAACTTCTCAGCTTCGGGAGGTCCCATTTATTAATTGTTTCTCTCAGTGTCTGTGCTACTGGGATTATATATAGGAAGTGGTCTCCAGTGCAAGAACCGTTCAAGTGTACTTCCCATTTTCTCTTCTATAAGGTTCAGTGTGGTTTGTTTTATGCTGAGGTACTTGATTCATTTGGATGTGAGCTTTGTGCACGGGGTGATATGGATCTATTTTCATTCTTCTACAGGTTGATATCCAGTTATGCCAGCACC